>JABFEA020000098.1:11173678-11188605 GCA_019775915.2 Cyphomyrus plagiostoma
CCAAACACCCCCAAAACATAAAAATCTTTTCCTTACTTAATCCAACACTCAACCATTTCCTTTTGGGGGTTTAAAACATTTTTGGTGGGCTAAAGCCCCCCCCCCCCCCATAAAAAAAAAAAAAAAACTGGTTTAGATCAGAATTATTTTTCACGTTCCACTAATGTGAGATGGTGAACCAAGGGTCTGATCAAGAGGAATACCCAAGGCAGGCGGGAGAGCAGAGCAAGCTAGAGTTGTTCTATATACCGGTATCAATATTATGTCACATTACGAAAAAAAATGAAAACGATATGATTCTATAATTTTGCAAATATCGAAATTTGATGAATGTCCTTTACATGTATATTGTACACTTCAGAAAAAGGCATTACAAAGTTGCTTCAAGTATTGGACATGTCAGATCTGTGCTTCGGGGAGAAATGTGTTTCTTTTGCGGAGAAGCTACATGGATTCAAGATGGAAAGCACTGTTGCCTGCAGGGTGACAGAAGTGAGATTTTGTTTTTGGTATTAAACTGAACATAAAGGGTGAACCTGCAGAGCTGACAGCCTCAGTATGCAAATGCTGCGGTGCGGGGTAACAAGTCTAATGTGGCGAAGCATCTGTCTCTCGCTGACCCTGATAGGTATAAAGGGCTTAAAGATGGTCAGGTGTGCATGATAACAGATATATGGCACAAGAAAGTGATGTAATTTAGTGGTTCTTTTATTTTATGTTTCTGTTCAAAGTGTTTAGCCTACATTCAAGTTCATTTATATCCTTTTCCCTCAGTGATAAAAAGTAGGCTAAGCTAAATGACGAACAGAACAACCAAAAATATAAGCCTAACATTACTTTATTATCAGTGAGGTTTTGTAACATCTAGTTTAACTAATCGAGTCCTATTTCAATGTTAAAACTACATTATAGGTTGGTGCTGTTGGTTCAATTGATAAATAGATCTGTTCATGTCATAGCAGAATGATTTTAAAATGGGAACATTTTCCAGTATCGATTTGGTTTTGATACCCAGGTTACCAAGGCTGGCATCGGAGTCAAAATCTCAGTATCGACTCAGTGATGGAGGCTGTCAGAGCTTTCGGGGGGCAATGTTTAATAAAACAAAAAAACAGAGATCAAAGGCCACTGCCCATCAGCTCTAAAGGGGCTGGGAGCCCCTCCTGACTGCTGCTCATGAAGTACGGACTCCAGAGCCTCTCCCCTCGCCGGAGATGTCCGGGCAGCCTGTTCACATGGACAAGTGGAGCCTGGTCGAGCAGAAGGAGAAACAGGAGGGACAGGAAACTTGGGACGTCACGTCCCTCGCCAGCGAGCGTATCTTACTGAGCCAACACCTGGCTCCCGGACCAAACTGCTGGACAGTATGCCGGAAATTATCCTTCCGAAAAAGCAGGAAGTGTTTCAGAGTGTTTCACTCTTCTGTCCTCTAAAAAATCAGTGAGTTAATTTGGAGTCGCGTTCCTGTGCTGTATCATTATATGGTCATTGTATGATCCCTGCTGTGCTTTCACACATTTATAAACATTTATATTACATTTCTCATTAGTTGTTTAGAATTGTTTCACCATGTCTCATTTTACTATGCTAAAATTCAAAAAGTGGCTTTACTGCGTTTCTGGAATATTACGAAATTAAAAAGAGACCGAGTGAAACCAATTATATAAGGGATAACAGCTTTCTAGAAAAAGTTAATTTGATTAATCACCAAAAAATTTAATGAACTTGATTAATTTGATTATTGAGTTTGATCAATCATTTATGTAGCGATTGATTACTAGGGGATCAGTTGTAAATGACTAAAGAAATAGGAGTAGGAGCAGAATAATGGTGTAATAAGTACTTGTCCGTCTTGTTCTGAATCCCTCTCTCGCTTCTGCCCAGCTTCAGGACGGCTGACTTGCTGTGGGCCTGACTGTTAATTAGCCCTGTCACAGAATGGCCTGGCTGATAGGATTATGCTGGAAAAAAAAATCTCTTCTTACCAAACTCAGGAAAGTGGCTACAAAAAAACCCTTTGCTTTTCACGGTCAGTGCATTCTACCCGGGCCTATATGTTCCTGAACATATCAAAACGGAGAATTATGCAGATTCAAAAAAAAAAAAAACAAATTCAAAAAATGAAAGTGCCTTCAGCAGGAGACACTTGCCGTTCCAGTGAGGGTATTTGAGCAAGTGAGACTCAGGTGCAAACCCTGACTGATGCAGCTACATGCATGAATTAGACCTCTGCCGCCATGGCATCCAAATATGTTTTCCAGTCTAGGGAGACCAGACCAAAGCACAGTGGCAGTTCTGCTTTTGGTATGAGGCCACTGTGCCCTAAATTTAAACAAAGCCACCCTGATGCTTTCAGCAAGGGCCATGGAGTAGATAAATTGATTCATTAAGGAAAATGCACTCGAATCAGCTCCCCCAAATGACACAGAGACTCATGCCCTGCTCTCTCAGTAAATTATTTGTTTTGGCCAGACACCTTTATAGGGTAGCAGCATCTCCCATCTGTTCTAAAAAGAAGCGACTATGGAGACTTCAACCCCAAATGCTTGGAGACAGTACAGTTTCAACAGCTCTATTCTATCTCCTCCTTTAACGCCTCATTGGGAATCCGATCAGGAAGGACCTTGGTCCCTAGATGGCCCTGAGGTGGCCTAAATGCCTAGCGTCTGATGACCTGCACAGCCTGTTAGATGCCCTGTTGTGGGAGGTGTAGGCCAGACAAAGGTCTGTTACTTCAGGTCCAGAGAACCTTGCACCCATCTGTGTAGCAGCTGATGGTTTGGCTCCAGCTGTATGTAGCCGCACTTCTGCATGAAATCACTGTAAGCTGCAGTTGGGGGGCTTGTGTGGTGAAGCATAGTGCCACTTTGTGTACTATTTGATCAGATCCTGCAGTCACCGTTATGTTTTCTAGGTGCCATGCATTATCTATACATTCAGAGGCCACCTGATTAGGTACCCCGATGTAGTACCAGGTAGGTCCAACTTGGTCTCTAGAACCACTTTAAAGGTTGACTCCTGTTCCTGCCACCTGGGGGCAGTACTGGGCACATTCCAAAGCACATTCAGAGGCACACAATTCTGACTTCATGTCAGTGTTTACTTAACTGCATTTAGTTATTAACAATACCTTAAAATGAAATGTCCTCATAATTAGGTAATTTGATAGTAACCCAGAGAAGCAGAGTATTAAACAACCAGAGAAGCACTGGTCATTTATAAATATTGTCTTCTTAGGAAAAGTAGACCGTTATGAAAAAAGCATACAAAAAGGACCAAAACTGGAGCATTGTGTTTAGCAAAATTAGAACAGCCGTCATTCTGAAAAGTGCCAGCTTTTCATTAAGAACAAGGCTAAAAGGGACTCAGCTTTCTGCCGCCACGTCTGTAAAGTAATTTTAGATTTAAACATTCCTGAACTTCTCTGAACAAAGAGGCCGGCCGTGCACAGCTCTAGCAATGGATCTGTGGAGAGTAAAAAACAAATACCACCAGAACCACATAAAAAAGAAATAGACAGCTTTTTAATCCTGTATTTTTTCTTAGGACCAATTTTAAGGATCCCTTCCCTGTTCTCTTGGTTCGAAAGGTAATTATGGAAAGACCTTATTGCAGATTCCCTCATGGGCTGAACTGCACATTGGCCTCCACGGACAAACTTTAATCAACCAGCTGCTGGAGTTCTTTTAACCTTCAAAAACAAGGTGAAATTTTTACAGCTTTTTAAACAGCTGTGTGCAGCCAGAGTTCCCTGTGCTCACTCTGATTGGAAAACTGCACAAGGTGCAAAGACTTAACGAATCAGAAAGCATTCGATTCGGAGCTGAGTAGAACACTTTTTTTTTTCCTCGGGATTCTGTATGAAGGGCGGGCCAGCCTGATGCTTCATTTCATACACGGTCATTGAAGGCCTCGTCTCTCTCTATGGGCCTGACATCTATTGAGACAAATGCTATGATAAGGCCGCTTCCTTCAGGTGAGGCTGAGTTTTGTTTACCAGCCGAGAATCAATATGCCAACAGGTAACTGTAAAAGATGGCCGCCCGGGCGTTATGCTGCGATCCCAAAGGTAATGGCAAAAAGACTCGTAGCCTTTTGCTAAGCATAAGGTCAATAACAACTAATGGATCACCTTCTAACCCTTGCCGTCCATCCATCCATACATTTTCTGTAACCACTTGTCCTATTCACCCGTGAGAAATCAGGTAACTCCAATTAATCCCGGCATGTTTTTGAACTGTGGGGGGAAACCGGAGTACCCAGAGGAATGCCCATGATGACAAGGGGGGAGCATGCAAACTCCACACACATAGCGCCATGGCGCCAATTTTATTTTAAATCTGCCATTGAGGACAGCAAATTCTTACACTCCCTGGGCTGGTCATTGATAGGTTGTTTATTCTTTTATACATTTTTGATTGTCTAAATGAAAATATTTGTATGGCTTCTTTAAGGTTTTAAACTTTGCACTGCTTTGTATTGGGTCTGTTTTATGTAGCCGTCACTATGTGCAGTTACTACGAAAGTCTACACCTGGGTTTAGGGTTTGCGATCATTAACAATAATTTAGAAAAATTCAAAAATATTTTTTGATTGTGGTATTGTCTGCCCACATAACGACTAGAGTCCTGTGACATGAACACAGATGAATTGTTAATCTAAAATCCATCCATCCAACCATACATTCATCCATCATTCTCCAACAATAACGGAGCTCAGCTAAGTTTGAATCAAACTGCATAATGAATCATGATAATATGTTATAATGTAGGGTGCCGTATACAATAACTGATACACGTCCAAAATCAGACACAAAACAACATGTGAATACAATGTGTTTGCTACCATAAAATGCCAGGGGCCATGACCCTCTCTGTGCCTGGCATATGAGAACCATCCCTAATAACTGCGAAATAGAGGAGAGGCCACCCCATAAATCAGTATGACAGCTCTACTCCAAGTACACTTCTGATCAGATTCATTCTCATAACTACCTGTCTTAGCATGAAGAGAATGCAGCTCCCTGCTTTGGGCCAGCATTCTTTTAATGAATATATTAAAAATTTATAACAAAGATATTAAGGTTCCAAAATTTCTTAGTTTTGGTCTAGGAATATATAACCATGTAACCATAATGTCACTATGTCAGCGTGAAATGAAGGATTGCATGAGAAATGACACCGGGTGTTGTGCGACACGGTTCAGCAGGCATGTAGTGCAATTTTTGTGATGGACCCTTCTGGTCTAAACACAGGCTCTGTGCCAACAAACGCACCTGAAGGTGCAGGTGATATGTAGTGGTGATGCTAGACCCTCTGACAGTGCTGACATGAAATAAACATTCACGGCACACATAAAGTCTACACACCATTTAAAGTTCAGATACCTTTTTCACATTCTGACACTGAAAAAAGTTACATCACATTATTTTTCGCAGATGTGAGGATGAAAGTGACCCTGGGGCCAAATACAGAGAGATTCCCAAGAAACCATCCATCCATCGGCCTCTTATCCAGTACAGGCTCCATGTAAAGTGTAGAGTATAGAGGAGGAACATTTTAATTTGCAATTTAAATGGCCGAATTCTTCTACTGCTCACGATTCATCCATGTTCATGTTTACCACCTGTACTGACTGCAGTGTGTTAAAAATCACTACTTGGCTGAATAGTTGAAAATACTCAATGTGAAATTTAAATTTACAGCCCAGACCAGGCATTTGCATTTCGCAGTCATTACTTAAGGGGAACTTAGAAAGCAGTAAAGTCTAGCATCGTGTCAATGGGACATTAATTACCACCATCCAGGGCAATGTGGTTTAATTAGCTAAGCTTGTTTAACCTCTGAGCAGAAGATGGCCAAAGTAGTGAAATCAATTTCACACAGTTCTTGCTCGCAGTTTCTCCTCACCCCAGAAGCCTGTGACGTTTCAACAGTCATGTAATCCCAGCTTAATTGCTCTCATTATAGTTCGGCAAAAGTCATGCTAATGGAATGAAGCAAATTGAATTAAAAAAAAAAAAAGTACCCCGAGTTGATTCTCTAGTCTTATAATCCGTTGTGTTTTATAAATAAATAGTGTGATTTATGTTTCAATGCCCATCCTGCCAGAGGCAATGAAAGACTCAGAGGATATTAACACCATCCTGTCAAAAGAAGCACATTTTATGTATAAAAACAAACAAATAAGGAGATAGCTGGCACATGAAGAAGTTTTGGCAGGGGGGAGAAGAGGAAAGGGGAAGCGGGCGGCAGCAGTAAGTGATTGCTGACCACAGCTGGGCTATAGCTGGAGACAGGCTGCATTTGTCACACACATTCTCATTTCGTCCCCTGTGATTTAAGAAGGTTCCGGGCCTTTACTGTGGCTGAGGCAGACGTGCCTTGAAGTGACAGCCACAGCGGAAGCGGCAGGATGGTGACACACTGACCCAGGCTTAGGCTCAGAACCCTCCCGCGCCCCCCCCCAGCCACCCAAACTGATTAGATTTATTCGCCCAGCATTTTTTGCACCCAAAGGGAGGGGAGAGGCTGGAAGGAAGCTTCAGCCCCCTGTTACTCCATTCAGAATCAGTTATTATTGTCTTAATTCATACGGCATTTCTAGAACATTTCCAAAACATGTTTTATTATACTTGTATGTTACTATGTTGTCAGGTGTGCAATTTTGCCAGTCTCCTATATCTTGCCTTTAAGTTACAAAACGAGACGACTGTCACTGAGCAAAGTGTTTACCTCATTCTTGCCAAATCACCTCATGTTCGCCAGCACAGCTTGGCCTTCACATTTTCCCGAAAACAGCAGAAAGAATTCAAAGTATTTTAAGCCTTATTGCTCATAGCTTAATTTAAGAATTACAATCTTCTGTTTTTTTTCACAAGTTAGAATGCATAACATATGATGAACTGACCTTCAATACAAGCAACAGCAAGGCTTATTTTATTAATATTATTATTTTTAGTATTTTTTTTCCTGTGTGATCCATCTTTTAATGGTTAAAGGACACCATGAGACTCTTTTGGAGTGAAAAATATTTGTCCAGATGGTTCAGAGATTCTCAGTTGGATTTCACTTTAAAAATCCAATAATAACCATTATATAATTAATACCCCTCGTTTGATTTTACATAATATTAACTTGGAAAGAAGGTTTCCTGCCTACCTGTTTGGTTATTGGCTCAGTAATACATATTGACAGATTTTTCCAAGTCCAGCTGAATACACCAGCTGAATGCAGTTAATTATAAAACTGATTGTCTTATATATCTGAAGTTTTGAGATGCATTTATGGGGACCCTACTCCTGTGCAAATACAAAGGCAGAAAGTAAAATAAAAGGCCAATGTACGAAAGGGTGACCTTGTACATGTTCCTTGATTGACCTGTACCCAATATCCCTTGCACCAGACATATTGCAGGCCTATCTGCACACCCAGACTAATTTTGTTTCTGCCTGTTTTTGCTGAAGCAAAGATGATTGTCCTTGTGTTTCATTCTTCCATTCCCCTATTGGTTCTAAACCCTAAACCCCAGTCACACTATCCCTTCCCGATGTGAAGTCCATTAGTTCTCCCGGCAGCATATCAGCAAACAGAACATAAAAAACTAGGATTACTCACTTGATCACACATGTCAGTCCTGCGTGTGACCAACAGATGTGGTCAAGATAGATCCCCAGACAGGATTCAGTGTTTTGCGATTCTTCTTTCATATGCTTAAGTAAATAGTGTTAAAGCATTTTAGAGTCATTGTTTTACTACAAGGTTTCTCAATCAAAGCTCCTGCAGGCTTCCTTCAAACAAAGGACCCCATTTAGATACCTGCGATGAAATGGGTCAGTCCAGCTTCCAAATAGAAGCCTTTTATGAACATTTAGGAACTGCTATGTCTTCCACATGCTATTTGAAGTGGCTGTAAATTTTTAATCTTAGTATTTGGCAGGGAATCCATTGGCTGCTACAGAGAGTACAGTGGTGGATCAACTGTACACTGGACTCTGGGCCAAAAAGAGACCAGGCGACCCCCCCTTTTCCAAATTCTCCCCTTGGGCCTCTGCCTACGCCAGTTGCAGCAGTTGTAGATGATGAAATTTAAGTAGCCTCCAAATATCTTACCCATCATGTACTGCGCTATTGACCAAATTCCACAAACATGCTTTTTCATTAAATACATACCTTGGCAATATAGTTTGATTAAAAAACAGTACAAACTATTACAAGTCAAAATTAAGTATTGTACCAAATATTTTTTTGTGTTGACTCCGACCATAATGAGATTGTATATATGAAAATGAACGATATAAAAGTCACAAGTTCAGTGCATGACATTAATGTTTTAATACTTAGGAAAGGTTTTGCATACAGTAGGAGGAGGGCCTGGGTCATGGGGCAGCTGTCCTGTCTACCAGTCTTCCCCTGATTCATATTCCTGACTTCTTGATGAGGTCTGGCAGTTCAGTATAGACCACAGTCCACATGTTGTTTTAACCAACCAGTTGAGTATTCTGTGATTATTTATGCCGCACTGGATATTGGAAAGGTTCCCCCAGCCATCAGCCCTTCCCTTTCCATGGATTATGGGGAACCTGCTACACCTCCTGTTTCCTCGTGCTGTCACTCCCTGAAGGCCATCGCCACCAGCAGCTCTCAGCATTCCTTCAGCAGAAAGACCCCAAAGTTGCATGCACGCTCCACCAGCTTCTGGCACTCCCGGGCCAGCAAGGCCTCCCAGTCGCAGCACGTCCCGCGGCTCCCCCCAGCTGGGCCTCGAGAGTGTGACAGGCTTCCTCCCAGCCGCACAGCTCGGCCATGGTCCCTTGCTTTAGCTTTGGGACTTCTGCCGGCATCATCTCCTCCACATCCTTCCACATGTGGTCTCGCTCCTCCCACAGCCGTCGCTGTTGTTCCGCCGTCTCGCTGCTCCCCCGAGCCATTTGGGCCTCCTGGGCACGGCATGCCTCCTCATGGGTGAGCAGCACCACCTCCTCAGCCTTGATCTGCCACCTCCTGCAGTTGCACTCACAGCTGAGGTCGTGCCGCGGTCCCTCACTGATGGTGGGCTGGGAGCCCTTGCTGGCTGGTGAGCTGTTGGAGACCCCGGGACACCACATGGGTCCAGAGCTTCTGGTATGGCTGAGAAGGCGCCTTCCTGTTGGCGGTGCTCTCTGCTTGTCAGCTGGCTGGCTTGGGGGAGCTTTCAGGGCAACAACGTAGCTGGTACCCCCTTGTGCCACAATCTCAGAAGATGAGGTTCTCTTTCCGCAATGTCCTCTCTGTAGAATCGAAGGCCTCCGGGTCGCGTCTTCACCCCTGCCTGTAGGTCTGCCAGGCTGAAGCAGACTTGACAAAAAATGTCAAGGAGCATCCGCTTCAGCAGCGCCATGGAAATGATTCTGGCATATACCACTTCTGACACCAATCAGGCACCGGGCAGACAGAGGCATGGCAGCAATGGCGAAGAGACAGTTTCACCCAAAGTCGCTCTTTATCATGAGTCCGTAAAAGGACCGCACAAACATCAACAACAACACAGAGACAATTAATAGCAGGAAAACATGGGGAAGTTACACTAAGGACGGTTATGGAACACACACGGCGGGTTATTACACAATGGCTAAGACACGTCAGGGTCAGGCAAAGACTGTGTATAGATATACATGGGTACACGTGACAGTCGGGTATACAGCACAACAAGTATCTACACTGACAAATACAAACCGGGACTATATATCAGACATACACAGGGCTATCTACACATGCTTGCAAGGCATGCTGGGACATGCAGATGCCACTGGCACGTCAACATTATCAAAATGGATGTAGTTTCCAGAAGCTCTTTTATTGGGTGTGATATAGAATGTTTTGGGAGCTTCCTAAAGTGACGCAGCACAATGAAACTCATTGACTCTCTTGGCAAGTGTGACACAGAAACGCTGTATCCTCCCAGAGCATCACAGGCGGATGTAATCCTTGTTTCTCAGCGGGAAAACAGGTAGCTCATTAAGGATTATCAGTCTGAAAATTAAGGCTGTTGAAGAGGTAAGCCCATGATGAGATGTGTCAGCCATCATTGTAATTTGATACCCCAGTGAAAGGGAAAATCTGATGCAGAATTGAAACTGTGTTGCATCTGAAGCTGCAAAGCAGTTGCAAAATTGCATCAACTTACATAAGAAAGATATCTGTGTTAAAAGAAAATAAGATTAAATGTTACTTATCATAGCATTTTAGATTTTCATTAGAAGGTTTATATAAAAGCCATTAATAATGCCAACATTTGAACTACATGTCCACTAAAACATGGATACACTCACGTTACTTAACAAACCATATATCATGGCAAATTTAGCTTCACTTAAACATCCTTAAACATGTTATAATACTTCTGTATTAATATAGGATGGTCATACACAGCTGTTAATCATAGATTTTGGGTTTTCTTATTTCAGCTGTTCAAGTTGCAGACATGCACTTTTAAAAGTCATAATGCTATCCTGACGTAGCACAGAGCCCATAATGAAGTGCAGAGGGTCACTCACTGTCAGCTGTGAATGGGAAAACACTTTCTTTGCCTGCTATTTTGGCCTTTACGAATCTGCTACGGCCTTAAAATATGTCTTTCTGAATTGCCAGCTGTCTGATTTGTGTCTGCAAACCTGGAAAGTGAGGAAGTAACACTGAATCTTCAACAGAGAGGCTTTTAGCCGGATCTCATCTTTGCTCCTGTTTGTAAGCCATAACAGTGTTTGCTGTGGTGATATCCAATTAGTCCAGCTGGGGAATTCTCTCTACTGTCACATGCCTCAGTGCTCTGATCTCTGCATCTAACGCAGAGTGTCTAAGGTTTACAGTGACACCGATGGATTATGGCAAGTAATTAACCAAGCATAATCATGAGTGTGAATTACAATAAAAATGGTAACAGTGACCCTAAATATCTGAAAAACCCCAGAGTATGTAAATGTTATTTAGGAGAAACCTGTTTTATCCTGTTCCATTCTCTTTGTTACCTGAGCTGCGCTGATTCCAATCCCGTCTTACACCATTAACAGCAATGCTCTTCATGGGCCTGGATCCAGCTCTCTGCCCACAAAAATCCTAATGTATTTATATACTCTAAATCCGATACTGGCAAGAGTTGCATTGCTAGTATAGCACTGGAGTTCCGACCCAGTTTGGTGTCTCCTGCTACTACAAGTTAAGTGAAGCTTAGCCGGCCTTTGGAAGACCGATTAAACATTCAGGGTAAGGTGTAGCCAGCTGGGCAGAAGCAACACCAATGTTCTGCCACAGCAGTGCGTTACATTTTTTGGCAGGATTTGCTTTAGTGGCATCATTGCTTTTTGACTGTTTTTGTTAATCTTTAAAGACTGACAACAAAGATTAAACCTCCAAATTTCACTCTCTTCAGCTTCTGTCCCACCTGTGCCTTATATCTTCATATCCCTCCATGCTTCTAATACTATATAAACACCTTTTCTTGTCTGTAGGTGCTAATGCAAATGATTCATAAACAAAGAATTAACATGCATTTTTAAATCAGTTTGTTTCAACAATAACAGCGTCTGTAGTTACTGAAGAATGCCGGAGATAATCTAATAACTTATGCAAACCTCTTGGAAATGACTACTGGAGTGGAAACAAGACATCTGTTAGCAAAATACATGAATGATTTTAAAAATACATTTTTCTTTTTTAAGCCTGCCAAATACAGGGTTACGACAAATTGTCTAGGTCTCTTTTTTTAATCTATCTGCCCTCAGGTCAACATGCGTATGATCGATGAGGCCAGCGATGCGTCCTTAGTAATGTAGCTCTCACTCATTTATCTTTGAAAACCTCCTTTTCCAGACTTTATATTAAGTGACCCATTTATATGTCTGAATGCTTTTCCAGGCCTTATTAAAGAGCAGAACAGCTGCACATCACCTGGCACTTGACCCGCCAAACACTGAGGTTACACATTCTGGTGCCCTTAACCACCCATTCTGTCCAAGAGTCACACGCTATTGTCTGAGTAATTTTTTACGCAGCAACCTTGATATGAAAAGTACTGTTCAAGTGACACCATCCATTTTTAATGGTTCATAACATTGTCATGACATCAAACATTTCATGAGAGAGTAGGAGTTAAGAGATGAGAATTTGTAGGCAGAGCAGACTATTTTGCAAAGAGGTGGATCGTGATTCTGGATTTTCCCAAAGATTTTAAAAACCTGTCACTACACTGTATGTAAGAATGTACTGGAAAACCCAGAGGAAGTCCATTTTTAATATTTATTAATGTTCAAAGGAAGCTTTCCCATACAGAGATGTTATAAAGCAGTGCTGAAGCAGTATTGATGAGTACAAGTGAAACGATGAGTGAACATAATCTGACAGATCATGCACTGACTTCCATTTCTTTCCCATTCAATGGCGTGAGTAGTTGGTGTTTTGATATAGTATGTTTGTAGTTGCAATGTCTTTTCACTATCCCCCATAAGGGTTCACCAAGGACAGGACATCAGGCTATTGCAGAACACTCACATTTACCATGGGGAGTGACCATTCTCTGTCTTTCACCGATTATAGCAAGGAAGATATTCTTGCCAACTAATAGGAAGCATAAACATGCCCAGATCTTGAGAGAAATTTAAATCCACAACTCTGGAGGTTTGACATTATGTACCACTTCAGTCATGGGTATGATGATTGTACAATGCTCATACATTGATTTCTATTTTTTGCTTTAAAGCTGTTTGTTTTAGTCCCTGTTTAGGTTGGCGGGCCCATACTACTGTCCATCTCTCCTACTCTCTCAGCATTACAGATATAGAGCAGGGTTAATGGCCACTGACGAATGTACACAGTGGGAATTTAACTATTAAAATTGTCTCATAATACAGAAGTCCACGATCCTGTTCCAAACAACTTGAAAAATGAAAATGACACTTGAAACAATAAATCATTTTATTAATTTCCAAAATGTTATGTTATATTAATTATGGGTTATATGATAATTATTCCCATACTATGAATATTACATTTAAAATGTTTATTACAAAGGGAGTTGCCAAAAGCCAGCATTAAATTAAATTTACAAGCTGTATCAGGCTGGTTTGTCAGATGCAAAGATTTTTTTAAATGAGTTCTTCTACATGATCTTTCAACACAAGAAAATGCAGTTTTAGAAGAATGATTGAGAGACGAATTTGTCCTTGTCTCTGGGATAATTCACATTGCCCTTAATGAGTTCAATCCCAGTATATTAACATGACATAAACGGTGTTGCTTTGGCAACTCAGCTTTCAGTCTCCTGCCCCCTCACTCCTCCTGCATCACAATTAAACATAACAAGACTGGAGGCTGGAACTACAGTTTTGGCATGACACTAGTGCTTTGACATCTTTGCACCCTGTACGATGGCATGTATCATGCTCCAAGCCTCGGCGAAAGGCAAAATTCTGCCGATTTAACTGTCAGACCCGGACCTGACAGTTTATACTGCAATCTCTTCTCAGATATGGTGATAAGGGACTGGCATCCAACAGTGTCTCTGCAATCTCAAATCCATCATTCAAACTCTCTAAGTCTCTGTCACAGAGAAGGAATCTCCTTTTTTGTGTGTGTTACACAACTGAGGGCAGCCCCAGATAAAAGCCAAGAAAGCCTCAAATCAACATCTTCTGAGAATTCACTACAGTGATGTCATGTGACCCTTGCTTCACCTCAGGCACAGGTGTTCGATGTCCAAAATCAGGCCATTTTGTCTTCCTTGGGGGAAACTTTGATAAATCATACCACAGTTCAAGTCTTATTATCCCAATAATGGAGAGTCCTCACAGAGATTTAATTTCAAATCTGTGTGTGTGTGTGTGTGTGTGTGTGTGTTTTGTGAGAAAACCTGTTCTGAAGTGATGTTGTAGAATTTTAAACAAAAACTTTTTTGTTTACAACCATCTCAGTTTTAAACTTGTCAAATTACTTTATTTCTGACCGGCACAATATATTAAGTGGCTCACCTGGAATTCTCCAGAGTCTCCTGACTGGCTGCCCCAGGAATTCTCCCAAGTCTACCAATTGGCCACCTATGGGAAGAATCAAGAGAGCCTGACATCATCATTGAAGCAACCTATGGCGTGGAGACATTTAAATTACATATGAATGTAGATTCATCTTTACTTCTGCTGGTTTAAAATATAACTAAACCTTAAATATTGAGCTTCGAGACAACTCCAAATAAACAGAACAATAATACAACATATAATATGAATATATTATGTTACACTTTAATTTTTAAAAGGGTAACAAGTGAAACTGGAGTAACATGGTACTACCTGAGAAGTACCAGAGTAACAACATTCTTGTTAACTACTTGAGCAATAATGTACCTGCTAAGTAGTGGAAGTGACAATCTGGAAATTATTTGGCCAGATGTCAGATCCTGGTTTGAGTTCACCTGTATTGCATAATAGCATTCCATGCATTTACCCTCTGAGAATACAGTGTCACAGTGAGATCATACTGTGTCTTTACAGCCATGGAGGGATTATTGATTTACAAATTTCAGATTTTTAGATTTCACATTTATTCCAGGTGAGATCTTGAAACTGTATCTAGTCACAAAAAGTGTATACCCAGAGGTGTTTGTTCTACTCTGTCACCCGTCCCAAGGGTCTTTCTCTCCCCCAGTTCGTCGATCACCCCTCACACCTCGTCATCCTGAGCTTTCAATTCCTATCTCCTCTCATCCTTCAGCCCAACACCCTTGACAGCCAGTCCCAGCCTTGATTGGGCCATCACTCACAGGTAGTGGACAAAAATAAACCAGCATCGCCTCTTGTGATGGTCCGGGTGCGCGGGCAGAGCGAACATAACGGAGATCCAGCCAAAAGCACGATACAAGACAGGGTTTTAATTCTACACTCGGACATATACACTTCTATGCCG
>JABFEA020000098.1:11188705-11205867 GCA_019775915.2 Cyphomyrus plagiostoma
GGCAATCACAGGAGGTAACGAGGTGGGTGTGGCACACATGGGGCTGGAACAGGACGGACGTCGCAGGACGTAACACCTCTGTTGTTAAACCAAGACATCATCGAATCATATCTCATATTTCCCCCTTGCTGTTCTTCTCTAAATGCAACATATCCTCTCTGTGTGTCCCGACATACATCGGAACCTTCTGTACGATGCATATTCTGTGGACAACTTCCTTCCCTGCCTGCAACCTTCCCTCCCCACCGGTGGTGAGTTTGGCCTGGTGCCTTTGTAGGGCTCACTGCTGGGTCAGCTAACGATCCTAAATCACTCCAGCTGCATCTCTTTGTTACTAGATAGCATCTGTGCCACCAAGTCTTCTGGCCAGGTATAGATCAGCCACATTCTAAGACTGGATGTATAAGACTGTTGAAACGTATTTTCTGAATAGAATGACAATGATTTTCAATTAACCCAAGAAAAGGCTACAAGCTTCATCATCCATCACTGATTTAACAACTAAAAGGTCTTTGTCACTGGTCTCGAGAGTTTTCTCTTCTCTGTAAAATTTATTTGGTTATAACATTGTTTGCTTGCATTTAATATTTAAGCTAGGATGACAAAATCTAGAATAGATTGTTCCATTTTGCTCAAGGAAGGAGGTTTTAGGGAACAAGTTTTCAACTTGACGGAAATGCTCTGAAGAGAAAGTTCCCGACAAAATGTCTGATCAAAGTATTGCATTCCTTTGAAATTCAGCAGAGTGCTCCTGCAAACACGTCCATCTGCTGCATTTGATTGAGTGGATTATAAATGCAACCACTGCCCTTAATGGCAGTCCAGAACAAAAAGGTGACCCCCCCCAAAAAAAAGATGGAATGCAAAATGGAGACACTTTTTGAATTATATTTCCTGAGCATTATTATGGTAAGTTTTGCAGAGTCTGTAGATGATCCCTGTAACCTGCAAAATGTTTGATTATTTCATTAGCTGAGTATTCAAATACAATGACTGTTGTCAGTGTTGACTCTCTGGCCATCACAGAACAAGGTTAGACAAACAGATTATATATATTTATTTACTTACTATGGCATATATACAGTTCCTTTAACAGTAATTTAGTTAAGCATTTGTAATATTTTTATGGCACATGTAATATTTATATTTGTCATATGAGTTGTTTTTAATCTCTAATGTTTGAAAAGTTCAGTCTTTCAAAAGTGATTGAGTGGTTGGAAAGCAAAATGAAAAAATATAATTATATACATAATTTTTAAAAAAAACATATTTATTGAGGAATTTAAGATGCCTTCCAGATGGATATTTTTGAGCTATAGAATATCCATATAATCCTCTTAATCTGTTTTGGTCCTTTTCCCCAGTGCACTTTTAAAAGAAAGTTGAATGAATGTGTTCATGGTTACCCTGTGTTTGCACATTTTAATCTATTAACACAGGTTTTGAAGCTCTTTGCATTAAACAAACATCCAGCAGAGATAAGTAGTGTTAGAACAAAGCCCAGATGAGTGATGCCAAATCAGCCTGTTTTTGTATGAAATGGTACTGATGTATGACACAGGTGTTCGGACAGTTCTCTAGTCTAACACCCCCCCCCCCCCACCAAGCTCCCCAATGCACAAAACAAGGCTTGACAGAAATATTCGAAGTGGTCCCCAGCCAGAACCATCTCCCTGCTAAATAACGATATAGAGTGTCACCTTTCCCACATCACAAAAACACTCCGATAATCCGGAGGGCACAAGGCTGGGCTGCACACTGGATGTTGGTCCATCCCAGTGTGCTTACGCATACACAATCATACTCTGTGGAGACCCTAATCAGCCGAACTGCATATACTTAATCTAAACCTGCACACGCACGCACACACACACACAGACCGTACATATATCTTTGTGGGGACCATCCATTCATTTCTATGGTCAAAACCCTAATCCCATCAATGACTCAATTAACTGCTGTACAACCTTAACCATATCCATAAGTAATCAAACAAAATACAAGTCTTTGGCATTTTTATAAAGTTTAATTGGTCCCCACAATGTCAAAATAGCATTATGGGGATATTATGGGGATAATGTATACCTGGACCACGCAGACACACAGACACACGCAGACACACACACACACACACGCACACACAGATTTGTAACATCTTTGTGGGAAAAAAATGTCCCCACAAGGTCAAAACATCACTACATTGTTGGGACATTTGAAACCCATAATGTAATACATACACGATTACACACACACACACACACACACACACACACACAGTGGAGACGGGATTCATACCCCCATCCCTGCAGGTGTGAGGCAATATTGATACCAACCATGTATAGATTTTAAATATTTTTTATTAATCTTAAAAATTAACAGCATAATCTTATTAAATCCAATCCTACTAAAAATACACGCTTCGCTGTAATGGAGAACATTTTAAAAGTAACTGTAATTAGTACAGAAATATGTATTAAACATCTATATTAAAAAATACAAATTTCATAAAAATTATACATATATTTGAATAGTAAGTAAACAAGCATCTATACTGGAAAGGAACATAATCAATGTGTGTAATATAATCAGCATCCCATCCTCATTTAATTAACGAGGAAATAACACCTTATAAATATGAATGAAATTAAAATAAAACCAAAAAAAAAAAACTACTGTATCAGTTTCACTGCCTGTCATTATTATGCTGCATTGGGTAGTGTAGTTGATACAAACACTTTAATTTCACATATAAATAAATATATATTCACATTTTTGTGCTAATGTTAAATCAGGTAGCCTGCTGACATCCCATAAACAATGTTAGTTAGGAAACTTTCATCAGCATCACTGTGGATGAGGAACAGATAGAATCCACACTGGATTATCTCCTGAATCCGGAGTGCTGTGCGGGCCCAGCACTTGCCACATCATTAACACAAATGTGAATCACTAAGAATGAACTGCTTAACTTTTTTTTGCTGTCAGGTAGATATGAATGCGGTATCTATAGGAAACTGTAGTATGTCATGTGGGATGTTTTCATGTGAGCACTCTGTGTCAGGTAGGGTTTGTTGTTCTGGTAGCATGGGTCCTTGCAGAGTTTGGCATAAGTAAAAAAAATCTCTCATTTCTTGTATTTGTGTTTGCAAAAATTCAGTCTTTCTTATTATAAGACAAGGAAAAGATATGGATACCCTGAACCAGGGTGAACCAGGGCAAGTAGTCATACATTTATTATATGTATTATATTATGAAACAGTTTTCTACTTCCTGATACTTTCCCCACTGCTGCAGGCACACTTTGCTATAGCCCAATAACTCTAATTAAGTCCCTCTTTCCTGTATGACACTGAGACATTCGCTGTCACAACTGAAGCAATTCTTATACTTGTCCAACGGAAGTAAAAAAAATCCTCGCTGCATGTTTCAGTGGCCCAGAAGGTATATAATTTCTTTCTTTGGGAGGTTTCTTTGTGCTTTTCAGTGCATACAGATTGTTTTCAGAGAAGGGGCATGGCAGGATAGGGCAAGGACATGGGGGGCTACAGTAAAGTATGTTATTCAGAAACAATAATTTAGAATTATTAGAATTATTATTAGAATTTTACTAATTTATGCTATTTAGAAGAAGGAATGTAATTCATAAATTAGTGTATAAATTGAGAAATAAGCACTAATAATTATGGACCACCAACCAACAGTCTTCAAAGTGATTCCAACCCAGGGATCCAAAATCACCTAAAATTTCTGGCTAAAATCCAGTTTTCATCAGCTTTCAGGATATTACAGGTACAAAATATAATAAATGCATCCTTACTGTTTTTATGTTGGTGGTTCTTTCAGTTCTCACTCAAGAAATGTGGTTTAAAGATCTGCTAAAAACAACAACAGAAGCTTTTTGAGCCTTGATGGACGGCATTAAAAGCATGTACTCGCCTCATTTATTATGTCGGTCTTCATGCAGCCAGTGAAGTAGTTAAATGTCATTAATAGAGCAACAAATGGCCCTGGTAAGCTGCACATGAACATCACTGAAAGCCATTAGCACGCTAGCTAGCTAGAGCGCTGTCAGTTCACGCCCAATCACCCTGACAGCGCAGGACGCTGACCCACAGTGGCATTCTCATCGGGCCCCTGGCTTTCGTACCTGTCACTTTCTAGCGCCTCATGGAAAAGACTGATCCTCCCCACATTGATCAAACACGCTGTTCCCCCCATAAGGAGTGGCACCAGAATGCCTCCGTGACACTATTAAAACTGTATAAAACCAGACTCCTGTCAGGGGCACCACCTCAGACTGACAGCCCCCGATCTGGACAGATGCGGAAAGGGATTCTGACAGCTTGGGTAATCAGTCACACAGTTAGTGCAGAGGAGTTATTTGATACAAACCTTTTGTTGGAATTATGAAAATGTTCTTGCCATATAATAGTAGCTTCAGGATGGGAAACTCCATTCTGTGATTGGAAAAATTCCACAACCAAAGCACAGAAATAAGAAATAAATTGCAGTAGTATGATAAGTTGAGTGAGACCATTGTTTTGCTAGTATATGGGCCAGCCATGTTTGAAAGTATCTCCTTCTGGCAACTGATGCTCATAAAAAAGCCTTCAATGTCTGATTTCTGTGGCTCTTTGAAGAATGATGACAGACCTTTACCGATTAGTTTCCTATAATGGCAGGGTTAACTTTGCTCTCCAGCATACTTTGTCTCCTACGCAGAGACTCTGCCAAGGCCTGCTGATTCCACATGCTTCTGTCTGCTCTGTTTGTTTTCTACTTGTTTTCCAATGAGTGAATTTTCTGAGCTATCTGAGCCTGCCTGCTATGGGTCTCTCTCCACCACCCACACTCACACACAGCATGGAAATATGTAAATTACTAAATGGCAAGACATGCTTATTTATTCAACTGATAGTAAGGTTAGTGGCAAGGACAGCCAGACGTTTCTTCTGAATGGTTTCCTGAAAAAACATAGTTTACTAGAAAAAAGCAAGTAAAAGACAGAATTCAGGATATTTAAGGAATGAAGGGTGCTTCTTCCAAACACATTACAAATATAGGTATCCACTGACTTGGCTCTGCATTTGGGACCAGGACCATAGAACGCAAGTCAATTTGAACAAATTCAGTAGTTATGGGGGGGTAGTAGTTATAGGGCAAGACATTAGATACAGTACTGTAATATACACACAGAACTCTACAGCAAATAATAATGTAAATATAACATTACAAAACTTCATAATAAACAGTGGTAATGTCCTACTACATCTCAGGCTTTTCACTGTCAGTGCAATTAATTTACTATGGACCAACATGCAGCTAGGTTTGCAAATGTTTGTGAAAAAATGGGTCATTCTGAAGAGCTCAGTAAATTCAAGTGTGGTAGTGTCATCGGATGCCACCTGTCACACCCGGACTAGGGATCACGCCCCCTGGACAGAACAGCTGAAGCCACTCATGAGGATCCGCCCTTCATACCATAAAAGGCAGTCTAACCCAGCAGGCTATGCAAAGTATTGTTGCCATTGTTCAAGTGAGCCCTGCTAAGCGTGCTTTTGTTTTTTGTCTCTCTTGCCTTCCCTGCCTACCCTACCAGCCCTGTCTTCTTCGCCCGCCTGTCCCGGATTCCATGTCATCCCGAATCGTGCCTGTTCCTGCATCTCATCTTGCCCGTCCCTCTGTCTGCCGTGTCCTCGTAGGACTGACCACCCCAGCATTCGACCATCCCACTATGTCCACGACTATGCCTGTCGCTTTCCCCTCTGGTTTTGTCTGTCTTGGTTTGCCATTTAAACCCGTGATCTCCCACAACCTGGGTTCCGTCTCCGGTCTGACACCACCTTTGCAGTAAGTCAGTTTGTGAAATTACTTCCCTCCTAGATATTCCACTGTCATCTGTAAGTGGTATCATTGCAAAGTGGAAGCATTTAGGAATAACAGAAACTCAGTCATGAAGTGGCAGACAGTTCCAGACTTCCTCTGGCATTAACCCCAGCACAAAAACCGTATGCTGGGAGCTTCGTGGAATGGGCTTCCATGACAGATCAGTTGCATGCAAGCCTCACATCACCAAGTGCAATCCAAGTGTCAGATGGAATGGTGTAAAGCCAGGGAGGGATAATGATATGAGGTTGTGTTTTAGGGGTTGGGTTAGACGCCTTAGGTGTAGTGAAGCGAACTTTGGACATTTTGGACAATTGTATGCTTCCAACTTTATGGGATCAGTTTTGGGGAAGAGGCCATTTTCTGTTCCAGCATGACTGTGCCCCGGTGCACAAAGCAAGGTCCATAAAGACATGGTTGAGTGAGTTTGGTGCAAAAGAACTTGACTGGCCTGCACATAACACTGACCTCAGCCCCATCAAACACCTTTGGGATGAACTAGTGTCATAATCGTGTGCAGGGCGAGCGAGCAAGGAGCAGGGAAATCAGTATCGGGCACGCGGAAATCCAAAACCAGGTTTAATTCCAGATGGAACACCACTACATTACGAACTGAAATACACCAGACGAGCCGAAATAACAGGAAATAGGAGATTAGGCACACGTGGTTAATGAGGGGGCGTGGCACACACGAGGATCGGATGAGCTGGGCGTGACAACTAGAATGGAGATTGCGAGCCAGACCTTCAAAATCTTGTGGAATGACATCCCAGAAGAGTGGCAACTGTTATGGCTGCAAAAGGGGGACCAACTCCATACAGTATTAATGCCTATGAATTTAGAACGGGATGCCATAAAAGTGTCTTTAAAGGTGTAATGGCCAGGTGTCCCAATACTTTTGCCCAAATAGTGTTCCTGTTTTTCTGTTCATAATCATTAAAGAAATCTATACCACATTCAGCACCAATGCAAAAAAATATTAAGCTATAATGATTTATTAGTTAGCATTACATTGTTATGGGAATTCTGCAGCTACTTCAAATTTGAAGCAATATTTTATAGTGATTCACCCACTCTATCTAAACATTTTATTTATTTCTCCAGAATAAAGAACTCATCCATCTTTTTTATTACACACAGAATACTTCCAGCCTCTGTCATGCTGTCAGTGGTATTTTTAAAGTAAGTCTGAACCACTGTGTAATGCTGTGGGGTCTCCCAGGGTTTTATATTTACATTTACTTGCTGAATTGCTGACAAATTGCTTTAACTGTTACTATAGAAGAAATGATTATCCTGGGCTGGTGTGGTGGCGCAGTGGTTAGTGCTGTTTCCTTCATGATGCCTAGCTGTGAAAAAGGGTGGACCAGAATAATAATAACTATACTTTCAATACTGTAATATTGTGGCCAGGTTTTCCTCATACCCATCAAATATAACTTCTGCAGTTGCTGCTGGCAAGGAAGTTTCCTCTCCCTCCGTGCTTACATGTGGGGTACCCCAAGGTTCAATATTAGGTCCAATTTTATTCCCTGTCTATATGTGTAATGACCGCTGTCCAGTGAGCAGGCAGGAAGTGGGGAATGATAAGGCAAGCAGGCTAGAATACAAAAAGCAAACAGGTTTTATTCACAAGAACAGGGCAGACAGCGAGGAACATCAATGATGGATCTGGGGAAACTAACTCAGACGCAGACTAAAAAAACACAAAACAAGCAGAAAATAACAGGCAACAGGTGATCACAATTGGGAATTAACACAAGGTAATGACAGGGGCGTGGCACACAGAAGGATCGAACGAGCAGGTCATGACAATATGCTCCCTCTGGGGCATGTCATCTGGCAATATAACATTAAGTTTAACTGTTATGATGATTATACTGGTATACAGTGATTTTGGGGCCAATGATGTCTGAACGGTTTTATATTAAGTTTATGGTGCAGATTAAGAGTACGACTTTGGTTTTGCCAGATTGGCTCTAGTTTCTGAGATATTTAATATTTAAATAACGCAACATTTCTGAAAAGCATTCAGAATTGGAAGAATATTTTTATTTTAGTTACAACTATTAAGTAAAACAACATCATACGAAAAAGAAATTCAAAATATCTAACAGTGACAGGAAAAAGTTACGTATGATTTGATTAAATAATACAATACTGATTAGTTATTAGTTGTTATTAATGTCAATGCTTCAAAAAAAAGTACTGTGGCTGGTTGAAAAAGATGACTAATGTCTACGAAGTGCAATGCGACCTTCGTAAAAAAGTTATCATTTTGCTGGGACACAGTTAGTAATTGTAGGAAGTTGTGGCCTACATACCCTTCACAACTCATTCAAGGCTGCTTTTGAAGTGTGGATGGTGAAGAAAGTGCTCAAAGCACTACATTTACTTTTCCACTCTGCACCAGCCAGAAGAGAGGACTTCACAGCTGCAGCATCATCCTCGAGATTCCCTCTACCTTCCTGTGGCCATCGGTGGTTTGTAATTTTTTCAGCTGTCGAACTACCATTGGAAGTCTGGCCCTCTATTGTGAAATATGTGGACCTGGTGAAATCAAAATAGGTTTTCTTTTGACTGCATTCGTGAAGCCTGAATGGATCCCTTTCTTCTGGCCGAACTACATTTTCTTCATGGCCCTATCATGAGCATTTTCACCATTTCTGGCTAAAAACCAGACAGTTGTTCCCACGATGCCCTTCCTTTGGAAGGACTTGGCAGATTTTATCTAGGTAAATATACACCACCACAGTAACAACTGCAATAAGTGAACATGCAAACACGCACATGTGAACTTTACTCTAATTTTAAGACTCTCCTTCATCGTTTCATCATTCATTTCATAACCTACGACACTGTTAAAGAGTCAAAACAAGACAAATCAAAAGCTATTGCATTTGTTATCACACACAAGTCGCATTGGGGGAATGCATTGTTTTCATGGATGCCAAAAAATAGAACCAATTCAGCAAAAGTAATGTGATGTTTTAATTCAGCACCCTTAAAATACCCTAAATCTATTCAAATCTATTTTTTTTTTACTTATCTTATTTACAGCCCAGCCCTACATTTGGATTCAAATAACAGTAGTTATGTCTAATTTATCAATTATTTTTTTTATTATTTTTGATGTTAGGAATGGGATGTTCTGTAATTTTCTTCAGCTTCACTGATATAACAGAGATTTCAGTAATTGGCCCAGAACGGAACATGGTTCATGTGAAGCAGGTTTTGGAGTTATTGGCATCAGTTTTACAGTGTTTAAACTTTGAATCTCATGTAAATAAACTGGTATTGTGAAATATTATAAAGGTTACAGCATCACTATCTTTTGAAGATACCGAACAGATCATTTATGCTTTTATTACATCTTACTTGGACTAAGTAATGTCTTCCTTACTGCACTGAACAGCTCTTCTATTGCGCATCAGCAGTTGGTAGAGAACACTGCAGCTAGATTGCTCACAAGATCAAAGGCTCATGAACTCATGAATATTACCCAAATTTTGGCATCACTTCACTGGCTTCCTGTTCAATTCAGAATTCATTTAAACATTTTATTAATCAATTTAAAGACCTTGCATGATCTAGCTCCAGAGTAAGTGTTACGTTGCATTGGTTGGCGAGCGGCGAAAAGGAGGGGAGTCCAGCCAGGCAGACGAGTAAACAGGGTTTATTGACCACGGACACACCAACACTAGAAACTTCAATGCCACATCTGCCAGAACTTACGCAGACACAGACTTAATACACAAGACAGACCGGCAGCAACAAGAGACAGGTGATACCACATCAGGAAAAAACACTGGGTAACGAGGTGGGCGTGGCACACACAAGGATCGGACGGAGCGGGACGTAACAGTAAGTACCTGAATTGCTAATATCCCATCAAACAGCCAGACTTTTTTGACCATCTTTCCATTTTATTTGACAATTAACTTCGAATGCAGTTTATTTTTGTTTCTATTATTTTTTTTGTTTCTATTTGTTTCTATTATTTTGTTCCTCTCTTGGTCCTGCTTTTTATAATGTGAAGCATTAAATTCCACCTGACTTAAAGTGTTACACAAATGAACATATTATTATTTGTTTTATTGATTTATTATTATTTCTTTTTATCTGCCCACCACCACCACCCCTCTTTTGGAGGACATCTTTATTTTAAATTAAAGTTACAGTGTAAAGATATTCAATTTCAGTGTGGCCACTCCAAACTCACCCGCCCTAGTACCGTGATTATACAAAATAAATAAATAAATGGGAGGAGGACACAGAAACAGCAAGCATGACAGTAACAGACATTAATCACCATGGGGAGAAAAAATAAAATAAATAAAATAATAATAAGAAAGGTGGGATGGAGAAAACAAAGTGCAGGGGAATACAGAATGCAAGCGACCATAACACACTTAACACTCATTAAAAAAACATCAAACAACAAAACATTAATAGCAGGCTAATGATGACCACAATGAAAAATTATAACAATAATATCAAAAACAACAATAATAATAATAATAATGTTCCAAATAGGTATTATATATATGTAGCATACACACATGTGATCATACACATATACACATATATTTCAATTCCTATATAAGTTACAATAAAAAGTAACAATAATAATAATATTGATCGCTCAACCTCACATGTGCCCATTCTTGTAAGTGCAAGTGTAGGTATGAACTGATTTGTCATTGGATGTGCTGGTAGTTGATGCCGTCAGGGGGGCGTGACAATGCCCCCACCCCCGGGCCCAAGGTGAAGGCAAGGGGAACCAGGCAACCGAGGCCACCCTGCCACCCCACGGCATAAGGGCCCACGGCCACGTGTCCTTGAGACAACCACACGGCCAACCCGAGAGGAAACCCACGAGGGCCTAAGGGGGCGCCAACCCCCGCACAGGGAGGCCCGTAGAGGGGAGATGGGTGGTGAGCCCCCCAGTCCCACCCACAACCCTCCCATCGAGGCAAGCGGATCTAAGGCCAAAGGGCCCCATCAAACAGGAGCCCACCCCCCCATTTAGGGCCACAGCCCCCCAAGCCCGCCCCTCGGCAGGATGGATCACCGCTCACCGCAGCAACCCAGCATGCCCCTCCGACACTGTAGGATGACTGAAGGAAGGCCCATACGAAGTACCAAGTCCAACGATGAGGCTGAGGGTGTTGGAAGCAGGATCCAGTGACCCACAGCCCCTAATGTTTCGCAGAACCACTCTCACCCCAGTCTCCAGACCCATGGAGACCGACACAATCCTCATAGCCAGCCCTGCCAGTGCCAGTGGTCGCTTTGAAGTCACCCATGACCAGAGGTATGTCACTTCATGGGCACCCATCAGCCACCGAGCAGTTGCGTGTAAAATGTTGTGAGTAAAATGTCTCCCTCAATGAGACAGCACTCACTGCAGTTGTAGCATACGCTGAGACAACAGACAAGCCTCATAATATGCTCATTGAAAGGAGTGACATCAGACACGATCGGGAGGAGCCAATAGCTACAACAACGGCTATTCCCTGACCCGTATCTTACACTTAACACATTAAGCTCTGCAGTAGTACAGGGAAAACACACTAGGATTGAAAAGCAAGAGGGTTGTGTTGATGTTGCCAGTGTTCTCAGAAGGAGGTGTTTCGTCTCACAGGGCACCCTAGATATTATCAAGAGGAGTCGCAGTGGCTTAGCAGCAACTCCAGTCTGTACCAGGAACTGAGGAGAACAGCTGTGAGGGTTCTGATGGCAGATAGGGAGGCATTTGTGAGATGAATCTTTGAGCAGGTGACACACCATCTGTGGTATAGTGACCCATGTCCTGCTTGAAGCATCATGCACATCTGAATCGGTTCCTTGGGGACTTGCAGTCAGGGCGGGTGATAGAACAGTCCTTACGGATGACACTGTAGCTGTGACCCACTGGGCTGGCTAGTTTGAACAGTTGTTTAAAACTGACCTTCCAGCTAGGACACTGGTCATCTCTGGGTCCACGGTTCTTGCAACTGATCTTCCAAACAGTTGTGAACCACCCAATCTCACTGAAATTGCACAGGTGGTGAATCAGCTGTGGGTAGGGAAGGCCACAGGGATCTGTGGTATCCAGGGTGAACTTCATCCATTGGTGAAGCAAAATTTACTGATCTTGACTTTGCCAATGATGCTGTGATCTTAGCAGAGTCAATGGAGGCTTTGATTGGGGCTTTCGAGAGACTGAGCGAGGAGTCTGAGTGCCTGGGTTTGCAGGTGGCCTGGATAAAGACCAAGATCCAGGCATTTAATGACTTCTAGGCCATCAGTAGAGTGTGTGTCTGTAGGGAGAATGTCGACCTTGTTGAGAGATTTACTTACCTTCGGCAGCGACATTCATGTCTCTGGTGACTATGAAGTCAGCAGACAGACTGGGAGAGCATGGGGGGTCATGAGGTCGCTGTAAAGAAGTGTATAGTGCTCCCACTATCTTTGCAAGAGGACGAAGGTCCAGGTTTTTAGAGTCCTGGAGCTCCCTGTCTTGCTCTATAGCAGGGTTCTTCAACTCTGGACCTCGATTCCAAATCCAGGCCGTGTTTTCGGTTCTCCCAGGTAGTTGTTTAATAATCACTGATTCTGATTGGTCAGGGGCTTCACACCTGACTGACAGGTAAAGGAAGCCTGGAAAACCAGCAGGGCTCGGACCTCGAGGACCGTGAATTGAATAACCCTGCTCTATAGCTTTGAGACATCCAGTGAGCTGAGATGAAGACTGGACACCTTCGGTACTGATTCAGTTCACGGGATCCTCATTGCTAGGGACCCAAGCGGCTGAACCAGGCCAAGGGGACACCCACATAACAACTGGCTACGACAGATGGATGGCCTTCTTCGGAGGGTGAGATTGGACTGTGTGTCTGCCTGGGGGGTCGCCTCCCAGGATCCTGAGCAGTTTTGCTATGTGATATGTGCTGCATCAGTGCATGCTCCCCAACCTGACCTGAGCTGACCTTGTCCAATGCTCATCTTTGATTCTATTTTATGCCTATTTCTTACTAAGTTTTACTATGCATCTGCTGGTGCGTTCCAAACTAAATCTCAACTACTTACGACAATAAAGCATCTTTATTTTACCTTTATTTATTGTAGTGCATTCCACGTGTTGCCTGTTGCCATGCTTTGCTGTTTGATTGGTTGTTTTTGATTATTCACACCTGCCCCTTGTTAGTCCTCAGTATCAGTGTATTTAAGTGCCTGCCTTTGTCAGTTTCCCCAGTCAGTTATTGTGATCTGGTCTGTGAGTATTATCTTGCCTGGCTTCATAGTTCCTGTATCACCCATTTTCCTATGTAAGTTTATTCATGATTTAGTTTGTAGTGGTTCTCCCCATATTTCTGACCCCTTGTGGTCTTTGTTTTTTTTTTTTTTGCTATTTGTTCCCAGTGTAATTGGTTAATTCTGTTCCAAATAAACCTCTCTGTCTTGGAGCTGGTAGTGGATCATCACTTCATTCTGTCTGAATTATGCACCATGCCCATAACAGTAAATGGTATATATCAGAATGTAGTGTAGTTTTAATTCAGTTTAATCTTTTAACTTTTCAGAAGTCAAAACCATGATGCCACACACTAATACAACAAAAGTCAATTTACAAAGGACAGCAGTGTACCTTAAACATGATTCACAACACAAGTCATTGCCTTGATCCAGGTGACCCTAATTATTCCTAGTAAGAGTATAATAAGGACCAGCTGTGTACCATTAAACTGAGGCGTTTGATAGCACACGGATCTACTGTTTTAGAAAAGTATTGCAACTATGTTTTGAAGACATCTTCTTGCAAACTGATATGATCATGTTCTTATACCCATTAAATATGGCTAATATGTTAGATTAAATTTGATCCGTTTCTAATTAAGCAGTGCTAAACCTAATTAAATGTCACCATTAGCTAAATCAAAGAATTGAATTACAGCTTTTAATAGCAATTGTTTAATTAACAACTGCATTGCTGATGTCTTTTTTGTCATTATTATAGTGCATGTGAAATGATAGGGTTGTAGTACTCGAATCACATTTTTGTGTAACCCTGATTCTGACTCAACGCATACACTATATTGCTAAAAGTATTGCGATGCCCCTCCAAATCATTGAATTCGGGTGTTCCAATTACTTCCATAACCACAGATGTATACAATCAAGGACCTAGGCATGCAGACTGCTTCTGCAAACAATTTGTGAAAGAATGAGTCGCTCTCAGGAGCTTAGTGAATCCAAGCGTGGTACCGTGATAGGATGTCACCTGTGCAATAAGGCCTTTTGTGAAATTTCCTCGCTACTAAATTTACCACGGTCAACTGTTAGTAGTATTACAACAATGCAGAGTTAATAACTACAGACCTCCAAATTTCATGTGGCCTTCAGATTAATTGAAGAACAGCGCGTGGAACGTCATGGAATGGGATTCCATGGCCAAGCATCTGCATCCAAGTCTTACACCACCAAGTACCATGCAAAGCGTTGGATGCAGTGGTGTAAAGCACACTGCCACTGGACTCTAGAGCAGTGGAGACATGTTCTCTGGAGTGACAAATCATGCTTCTCTATCTCGCAATCTGACGGACAAATCTGGGTTTGGCGGTTGCCAGGAGAATGGTACTTGCCCGACTACATTGTGCCAAGTGTAAAGTTTGGTGGAGGGGGGATTATGGTGTGGGGTTGCTTTTCCAGGATTGAGTTTAGTGAAAGGAGTTCTGAAGTCTGCAGCATTCTAAGCTATTTTGGACAATTTCATGCTTCCAACTTTGTGGAAAGAGTTTGGAGATAGCCCCTTCCTGGTTCAACATAACTCTGCATCAGTGCACAAAACAAGGTCCATAAGGACATGGATGAGCGAGTCTAGTATGGAGGAACTTGACTGGACTCCACAGAGCCCTGACCTCAACCTGATATAACACCTTTGGGATGAATTAGGGCAGAGACTGCAAGCCAGACCTTCTCATCCAGCATCAGTGCCTGACCTCACAAATGCCCTCCTGGAATAATAGTCAAAAATTCCCATAAACACACTCCTAAACCTTGTGGACAGCCTTCCAGGAAAAGTTGAAGATGTTATAGCTGCAAAGGGTGGGCCGACTCTATATTAAAACCTTAAGAATGGGATGTCATTAAAGTTCATGTGTGTGTAAAGGCAGATGTCCCAATACTTTTGCCAATATGGTGTATGTGACCTGGATTTGCACTTGGAGTTAGTTTCATGACTTGGGCTTGGATTGGGTTGTTTGTAATTTGTAATCTTGAAAAGACATCTAGAGTCAGAATTATGCATTTTCATTTACCATAATTTTAAAATGTTAAAATCTACTAACCTACGATGTGTATCTACGAATGCTTATTAAAGGTGGGGGAATTGATTCTGTTGCAAATTAGATTGCCATGAGAATAACATACTGTAATTATGTTGGTAATTATGCTGATATGTTTGCCCAGTTGCATACTGCCAGAAATTCTTATTGGACAGGTGAATCTCATGTGTTGCAAAGGCTTTTCCTGCACCGTCTTCAATTTAAATCAAGAGTCTGGGGAAATTTTGGATTTTATAAGACAAATGAACACCTAGACATGAGTACCGCTACCTGCTTGCATTCATGGTTTGGTGCAGTTTCAGTACAGGAGGGAAAAAATTTATTTTGAAACTATTTATTATTAAAACTGCAAACAATTAGGAACAATGGCAATATGTCTGTTGATATGTCCGAATAACAACTTAAGAGATGTTGATTTGTGAAATAAAAACAAATATGTAAAATAAAAAACAATCAAAAATAAGACTGCATCATAACAATCATAATGAACTAAATCCCATGCTCTCTACGGCCGAGTATGCTTGCATATCTAGCCATAGTTTTCTTTCTTTCTTTAGCTTTTGTAGCTCTCTGCTAATTTCCACCACTATTGCTTAGCCTGATTGTGGCAGATGTCACATTCATGCTTCCCAGCCCCCCCAACCGAATGTTATAATAAGTTGTTGGGCTAGCACAGTGTTGAATACCGGACACACTATTAAATAGTGTCAGATTTTGGACTCTATGACAGCATATTCTATTGTTCCAAATTGTTTTGTGTCCCTGTCACAAAGGGGCCCTTGGAATCATCCAAACCTCCCCCCCCTTTGCAGTGCCTCTGTCACAAAGGAGTCCTTGGAATTGTCCTAACTTTCCCTCCCTTTACAGTACCCCTGTCAACAGACATGTAAAACTGCTACAGATAGTTCTTTGCTAGTTATCACATTTCTGGTGAACACTAAGGGAATATTCAAATCTAAATTCATTAAATCAACGTTTCGATAAAACCAGCAAACTTATTCGATTTGTCTTTGTGTTTGTACGTTTATTTTTGTCAGGGTCAGCACCTGTTTGTCCCAGTCTTGCGTCTTCTTTCCATTTAGCCAGCAGGTATCACTGGCTATCCTGTCCTCCCTGTTGTCAGTCTGTAGTGTTTCCCCTGTTCTCTATCAGCCGCATGGCTCAACAAGCTGACTATAACCTGTTAACATGGATATACTCATCCCTTGCTGATAAACATAATATAATTGCACTGCATTCACGTAAATATTACAACTTCCCAAATCAGTCAGTAAATATTAAGAAGAATATGTGTATTTTTCGAGTCCTGTATTGTTATAACCTGTATTACTATATTGCCAAAGGGCAGAAAAATCCTTAACTGTCTTCAATGAATCAGCAACATTATTAGAAATAGCATTATTTTATCAATGTATAGTTTCATATGAAAACTAATTATTTAATTAAATACATGTTATTCACCTAGTATATCTGTAGCTGTAATATATAAAATTATACATGATCAAAAACTAAACTATGTCTGTGAATTGAAAAATAATTAGTAAGCTGATGTTAGATGAGGAAACCTTTCACAAAATGAAATGTGTCATATTGTGAAAATGCACTATACAAATAAAATTGAATTCCATGTTTTTTCAGTTAACATGCATTGGTGATTTGCTATTGAGATTTGCTATAATATGTTAGAGTAGCATTGTGTCCATCTGCAAAAATATGGAAGCTTCTCAGTATTTAACAGGCTGGTAATCAACTCATTTTATCCCAAGTCTGAGTCATGAGCCATCATGAGTGTTTGAGTGCAAATCCAAGTATGAGTCATCTGTGCTCCAGTCCAAGGCATCTGTGCCTAAGTCCAAGTCTATGGAGCTAGTATTATGACAAAACTATTTGAATGTGAATTGTGTAAATTTGAATTATTTACAAGTGTTATTTATCAAAACTGAATAT
>JABFEA020000098.1:11220631-11271697 GCA_019775915.2 Cyphomyrus plagiostoma
ATATGGAACTGTAATGCGGTCAAGAGAGCTGCCTGGAACTACGTTCGCCGTGCGTTTATCTGAAAATAATTGCACACATCGGAACGTTCGTCAGCCAATCAGATTCAAGCATTCAACGGTCCCGTAGTATAATGTCAAATAAAGAGTACTGGAAAGAGAAATTATATATTTATTGCAGTAATAAAACACAACTACACAGGATGCCAAGAATTCACACTTCACAATTTGTCTAAGTCCTAAATGCCAGATATTTTGTGAAAATATGTAGTATTCTTTGAAAAATGATTTAATGCTAAAAAGGATTGTGCGTGTGAGTCAGCAAAGCCAAGACTAAATAAAACTCAAGACAGTAACATGCATACACGCCGAAGTCCAGAAAACAAAACGTGTTTCTTTTGCGGTACTTTCATGGAAAACTACTGCCTTTATTGGGAGACACAGCAAAGCTATTGCGAAACAGAATGCAATCACCAGCAGCCAATGCAAAATAATGAGAGCAGACATTAAAAATGAAACACAATAAAATAAAATTTAATTATATTCAGGTTTTTTTTGTTATAGATGACTTCTTACATATAAATGAGACTATTACATTTTAATGGACTCATTAACATTCACTCAATAAAGCAAAACAAAATAATTAAACATCTCTCAGCGTTGCATTGTTGGGCTTTTAAATGAACATGCCGATAAAATGCAAAAATTACAAACCATGATTGAGCATAATCAATGCAGACACTAAAACATTCTCTCAGCAAGTGCTATAGGTAAGTCTGCTATTTGTGTGATAAACTAGACCTTGTAGTTGAATGCCTAGATATGAAACATTATGGTTATTTCTAGTAGGGAAAGTGCGCTAGGCTACGTGTCAATATATCACGACCCTGTGCCCAGGAAGGCAGTGTTAGTCTCATTGCTCTTCCATGCTGAGTAGGATACACCTCAAACTTCTATCAAAGGTATTGGCCTGATTCTCCTAGCTAGGCTCTGACAGATTCATGGACACAGTCTCTGAAGAATTCATTTCCTGAAATGTTCAATCCTGTGCAAACTATTCAAGATATAGTACAATTTCTGCAGCTCTGCCTTGCTGAACTAAGATGTATAGGGTATATGTGTGAATTTAGGGTCTTCTTTAGGGTCTTCTTTCTCATTGGGATTCCTGTACAAGTCAGGACAACTTCAGCCTACGAAGGATAAGATAATTGCATATGAACTTCACTACAATGAAGCTGTATAATTATTCAGAACATAGCCTTTTTTTTCTTCTGTGGGATTAATTTACAGACACTGGAATGAAAGGTCTTCCAGTAATAATTGGTTAATTTCCCTTTTCCGTCAAACTGTCATGTGTGACTGTCATGGACTCAGCTCAGAAAGATAAAGTAATATCCAGTTATAATGTAATACAATGCAAAGGTCATTTAGTTGTGTTTACTTATCACCTTAAATTAAAATTACTTTTTTAAATGGGATTTTTTTTTGTAAGTACTACTGCAGTTTTTTAAATTTGTTATTTCACGTTTGCAATTAATTGATATTGCAGAAATGGAAACCAAAGACGATCTAGAATCTGTTTGGTCATTCATAGCTTTATTATTTATTTTACCTAACATACTCTGTCACACAAAAGCAAATGTAGCTAAACAGTGGCTATGATAACAAGAGAGAGCTCTAGATCAAATGGCACAAATCAAACTAGTCCAACATACACCACATGTGACAACAACTTGGGTGTATCCACCAAGCTGTTGATGTGGGGGCAAACAAAATGGGGTAATTCAATGCTGGCTTTCATGTTCATTAATGAAACTGCTGCTACTACTTATCAAGCACTTTTGCTTTCAGATAAATGATTATTAATTAATAATCAATCAAGTCTCTCCCATATAAATTTTTACCTTTAATGCATTTGGCTTTGTTTAATTTTAAATATTGTTTAATTAATTTAATTTTGGTTTTCATTATATTATTTCTAAAAAGACGTACAAGGAAGATCAATTCAGTTTTATTTATATACCCCATTTTCACAACATTACATTGTCTCAGATTTATGCTGTCTCTGCTGAATGCCCCCAGTGAGCAAGCCAGAGGCGACAGTGGCGAGGATAAAGTCTTGGGGCTCCACACAGCACCATGGGAGGGCTGGGGGGAGCATGCAAAGTGCATCAGCTAGATCATTCTTTTTATTCGCAGACTAATTTTTAAAGCAGTTTAACACGATCTTCAGTGATATGAAATGATACGACATCTAGCGATAAGAACTGTTAATTTAACTACTACATGCATCATGATGTGTATCATATAACTGCCTAGCTACAAGTCACAGACTTCAATGAAATGTTTTTATTATCTTTCCCTCCACTCATTTTTAATACAACCAAAAATATAAAATGAAATTAAAAGTTGCGTTTTTGTAACTTTTCTGAAATGCAATAGTTCACTCAGAATTCACCGTCTGCTTACCCAAAACAAGCTGTACATGAGCTTTATGTCTGGCCCTGGATTCCACCATGAAGAAAAGTCAGGTTTCTGTCTTGAAAACAGAGGCTATGTGGTATAATTTACATGAACAAGCGCAGCAATGCGGATGCAGTGTGTGAGCGGGGAATTCGTCACACATGCCTGCTTTTGCTCTGAGGGGCTTTTATTACACATGCCTGCTTCTGCTTTGAAGTCACCCCCCTGTCCAACAGGCCATGTGGAAATGCTAAGCTCAGTCAGTGCAACCAGCCTTATGATACAATTAAGGGATGACCCATCCCTATAAATTAAATTCTAAGGAAACAAGTCTCCATCCCTCCCCAGCTGGCAAATTCTCCCCTTGTCGGTGTGGGTCTTCCGCCAGTGGGCCTAAAACAGGCTAAGGTGACCTGGAGTTACCAATCTGTGTGAATGGTATGAGTGCCCAGTGACGGGTTGGTGCCCCATCCTGGATAATTCCTTACACACATAGCTTCAGGTATAAGCTCTGGACCCCCACAACCCTGAATAGGACAAGCGGGTAAAGAAGATGGATGGATGGATGGATAAAAAAGTGATATAATGTAACACTTGGAAAAACAGGTTTAATTGATTACTTCCTTTATTTCACAGAAGTGTTGAAATGCATATATTGTCGATGCATTGATTCAAAACAAGCAGATGAAACGCTGTTAAAAAAAATGCATGGAACAAGCATCGATTTTATAAATTGCTAACAAGAAAAAATGGGAAAGTCACTATGTATTATGTTCCTGTACATTTGTCATGGATAATTACAGCGAAGAGCAAAGTGCACTGAGAGCATTTGGCAAATAAGTGTCTAACTTGCAACAAAATAAAAAATATATGTTTTCCATCAAAGAAACAAATAAAAGCCATGAAGTATCAAATCTGCTGAATAAACAAACTGGCAGAAGATGATAAATCAGACAAATTATAAATCAGTTATTAAATGTGTTGCAAAGAGGCTTATCTGGAATGGGGTGATGAAATGCGTCATTCTTTTTGTTTTGTTTCATTTGTCTTTCAGTTTGACAACATACAGCCAATCTGTTCTTTCCTATTCCCATGTTACAATTCTAATTTAAAACTTTAACTGTGCATTTTCTTTCCTTCTTTTCTAGAAAAAAAAGTTATAATGGGAAGGAACAAAGACTAGAACCTGAAAAAAGCGACTTCCGTGCCTTGTACTGTCATTTATAATAGGTGCGACATTTTACTCAATTCTAGCACGAGGCCTAAGGTCAACTGTGTTGTCACACTAGACCGTTCTTGGTGCTTGGGACTGTATAATTTAGACTAGGGGCCAATGAAGGGTAAGAGCGGGGTGTCTTTGCTGCATTGCCGGTATGCCTTTCTGAATTAGAAGACAAGTTTTATTTCACAGCTGTGTTCCCACCTTGCTCTTCCCAAATAGCCCAAGAACAAAGTGCAGCAATGTTCTGCCCTCCTGGCATTTCCCCAGAGATCTGAAGTACACGTCTTACCACAGAGGTCTTACCATGCCGGAAAGGTGCTGACAAGGTGTCACATACATCAGTAACTAAGCAGGGTATTGCAATTGATTTAGAAGTTGCTCACTCATCTAGCAAGTTGTCTTTCAGGGATTTATCAAGTAGGACAGAGATTATAGGATTTACATCGGGACCCTTATGCTTATAATGATTAATGAGTGAGTTATTCTGGCTTTTTACTTAAAGGACATTTTAGCACTGACACTCCAGGGGTCAAGGCACAGTGAAAATTAACTGCGAAATACTATGAATGCTTTAAAGTATCAAGGTGCAGGAACAATACTGCAGAAAAGCAACATCCTTTTTTAATGTACAATTTTACTTCACAGTGCTATATGGGACAGGGAGGGTGGAAATCGAATGCCAATGTCTGGATCCCAAACAGCAGACAGACAATGGGACATCAAGAGACTTAAGTCCAAGTGACAATCTCTATTCCCAGCTGAAAGATGGATGCATAGATGAATGCATAGACCGGTGACCACAAAGTCCTCATAAGTTTGTTATTTTTATTTATGAGCAATACTGGTTGTCTCATTAATGATATAATTACCTGGCCATAGACTGATATAACGCACCTGGGCCCCTATGGATATTTCTAACGTAATTATTAACACTTTGAAAATATGTCTTTCAGCGGGACTGACTGCGTGGAATTCAGTGAACACATAAAAGCATCCATTTGTCAAGCAGATCTGCATAGCTTCACCTCAAATCCTAGAAAAACTGCAAGTCCTTCCCTTCACCCTCTGCGTACACGGCTTACTGATGTAAACGCTTTGCAGACATCATCAATAAATCTGCCTCTCAAAAGGATATCACTCTTGGGGGCTTATCTGATTGGCTTACCTGGACAGGAAAGTACAAGATTTATTAGTGACTGAAGTACTGATAAGTAAGTTTTGTCCATCAGTGTACCTGTATTGTACATTCTTCCCTATGTACTGTAGGTCATTGTGAGTACAAAAAAAAACATTTTTACAATGGTTATGGGATTCTGATCTATAACCTCTATAACATATGTAAATGGATATAAAGGTACAAGTGAAATATATAAATCATGTACATATAATAATGGTGTATGAGGATACAATTTAATACTGTTTATGTCATGTGAAGAGGAAGAGATAGGATATCATTTTCTAATGAGACATCATGCAACTATTGAGTCCTCTGTGATGCCCTTCTCCTTCCACCAGATCTGTCCTCAACATCACACTAACCTTCATTGGCATCAATCTTTCTGATGCTTGAAGAAGTTACATTCAGCTTTGATGAATAGCGAGTGTGGAACTGAGCTTTGCACTGTACACTGCAGTTCAATAACAACAAAGTACTCTTTTCACAAATGGAACATTTTCTCATACTTCGTCCTCTGTAGTTTGTTTGTTTTCTAGGACAAGGCAAACGCTACACCATTTAACTGTGAACATCCATTTTTTAGGAGGAGAGCTTATTCAGGCCTACAGCTTAACTCATATATTTTGAGGGTTAAATATTTTATAGCGTAACCGTGAATGAGTCATTTGCATGTGGATGAAGGAAATGACGAGATGCAAATGTGGCCGGATGAGCAAATCATAGAACTGAAATGCTAGGGAGACATTAGTAAACGGGCCAGAGCCCGCGGGTGGGGGGGGGGAGAGGGAGGGGCCAGTTGTGTATCAGTGTGAAGTAGAGGAGAAATGCTGATGACAATGTAGCAAGACAAGCTGAACTGTCTGGTTATGGTTTTTCTCGTGCCGGTGACAGCACCCAAGATGGGGGTAAGAGTCAAGGCAATTGGGAACCCTGCAGGGAAGGAGTGAAAGAGAGGGGATACCTCAACAAGCCAACCGAATTCCTCCCCTGAGATTCTCTGTAAGTGTTTAATTGACACCTAGTGTGGATATTAGCTTTGACAGCCCCTCAAATGTGCTATGAGGTAGGCTGCCAGAGGGAAGTGGCAAGGCAGTCCAGGGCTTGAGGTAAAGAACTTGGATCTGAGGTGAAGTGAGATGGTCCTGCTCCTAACTGGACATATGGTTAGCAACTTAGCGGCTGGTCGCTAAGTCATACCTGGGGGGGGGGGGGTCCCATCTCCTGGGGTGTAGTCTTGCCACACAGTGTCACCTGTGCACCATTTAACTAATCATCCCGCTATTTGTCTATATAGCCTTTAACTAAAACACACCATAGCTCAAGAGAATGAATTGGCCAAAAGCCCAAATGATTCTAGGAGTAATGACAGAGTCCTTAGTCCTTAATACTGTTTTTTATCAACGCGGAAGACAAAATGCAAAATACTAAAACTCAATATGAACACAGCCGGGGCACATTATTTTCCTGACCTCCTTAATTCTGCCCATTTATCTCCACTGACAGGGAAGCAACATCAATGGAACCTCTCTGCTAGCAGAATATTAATCACACCAATTGAGAATGTAATCAATTTATGCAAAAGTTTTAATTTTCTGCTCCCATCCACACTCATCCTCATTCCACCCCTCCACCCACACTGATTTTCCACACTCCTTCCCATCCAGGCCAACGTGCTGAACCAACCTGCAGCCATCAAAGGAAGACAGATTGTCATACTGAGCTGCAAATCTATCGTGTGAAGGAAGCCCAGTGATGTCACTGTCCTCGTCAGTCAATTCATTACAGCTGAGGGAATTAAGAGCTAAGAAGCCATTACATTTAAATGGAGAAGAAGAAGGGGGTGTTGTTTTGGAGATGTAACTGATTAATTTGTTACCCGGATAAAAGGGAAATCAATCGCTGCAGTTCCTTGTAGTGCATAAAAGTTGTCCAGTGTAGGTAATGACCTGGAGAACTGGCTTTGGAGACAAGCAAAGGGCTCATAGAAACAGTGACTCCTCCTACCATTATGTGCAGGCACAGGTCATTATGAACAGCCCTGTCATGTGCGGCCGTTCCACTAAAGTGTGTAAAATGTGACGCCCCTGAGGTCGACCAGAACCCGTTAATCATGTTTAAAGAAGCCCTTCAGCTGTCGCAAGGCCTAATCTTTCTTAAAGCTGTACGAAACCTTAAAATATGAGTTCCGGTTGTTTTTTACAATTAAAATCAATTTATATGCAAATGAAGTGCTAGTCATGGTCGACACACCTTAGACCTTTTGAAGTCGTGTACTGAGGCTGATCGTGTACTTTTGGAATTATTAAAGTTTTTGGATTAACAAGGATTAAAAATTTTACACTCCGCCACTGAAAGCATATTACCTACATCAACGTCCCCTTGCATGTTCCCTGGGGTGTACAAACTGATGAAGGTGTTTATCTCTCTGTGGAGATCTGAAAATGAGGTACCATTACAAGCCATGTTTCTTAAGGAAAAAAAATCTTGGTCATTTAAATAAATTTGAAGAAAATGAAAACTCTTTTCCCCACACTTGGCTACTCTTCAGTTTACTAGCTCCTCCATGTAAGAAGTCTCACAGCTACTTCCCAGCAGTGAGGCGCTTCAGCACAAACTGAAGTTGTGCCATCAATGGCGCAAGAGACACATTATCTCTGGAAAATCAGACAAGCCATATTCACTTTGCATGTGCTTGTACACATTTATTTTGCTAAATACAATCTATGTATGTAGTGTATTGCCACAAGAAATATCATGCATTTTAATATGGCCTCCTGTAAATATCTTTCAATATCAGTTTTGCCCTTTGTAATAACCTGAAAAATACCATCTATATAATAAATCCCATGCCCTACTGATAGATTTATTTATAATTGGCCATACTGTATCATGCTTTCCAATGAATATTAATGACAACCTGTAATTACTTGTGTGTATTGGGAGCAAATACATATTGTCTGGCTATGTGCTGCATTAGCTTCTGCATGTTCATGTAAAATTTATTGTGTAACTAACAAATATAGATATATTTGGTCTTAACTTAGTCCTTAACCTAATAGTATATTTGATTAAAAAAATACTCTTATCTGACAAACTAGGCAAATATATATATATATATGATAGTGATATACATCCTATGACAGTTTGTTCGCTGACTTACACTTGTAGTTTCCAGGATAATAATTTAATAGATAAAGGCTTAATAGATCAATGCAACCATTAAGTAGACAGCGGTGGCTGCCCCCTGCTATGTCACAACGTCACATGTAGGTTAAATGCAGAGGATACATTTTGTTGTTGTGCACTGTGGTGTGTCAGCAATGATCTCCAAATATGAACTATTCCCCTTTAGTGTCCGTAGCTTCTGGGATAAGCTCTGACCCCAACAATTCCGAATAGGATAAACGGTTATAGAAAATGGACGTATGGATGGTCATTCCCCGTTACTAAAATGAGAATTTTTCTTTTTTTCTTTTATACACCTTTATTCATAACATTTTAATTCTAGAGGGTCTACCCTCAATTCTGAGTCAACAGATTTTTCTGTGTCCAGTTAATAAAATTAGTGAGCCCTAGTTATATAGTCTTAGTGCTTTTATTTCAGGTACAACATGAAACTATCATACAGATGTACCGACAAATTATTGCACATTACATGAATATTTGGGGGCATTGTATGGTTATGACTCATTGCTCAGGTTACTGGTTCAAATCTCATGATCCGCAGAGTCATTTCACCACTGGGCCCTCAAATACGGCCTTTGATTCTCAATTGATCAATCAGACCCTGCTTTCTTAACATGCATTTTGATTTAAATAGAAGCATCGGCTAAAGGTAATATCTGTCTCAGGACCCCTAGTATAAAATACAAACAAGAAAGAATTCAGTTGTATGCCACTCATTACAGTTATTTATTATATGATTGGTATCTTTTGTTGCCAAAACAGTAATTATAATTACAAGACAGTCACATAGCAGTTTTCATTTGAAGTCTCATTCTTTAGGTTAATTGATGCCTCAAAAAACGTGTTTTCTCATAGCCTCATTAATAAATGGCATGAAGACCTACCGTCATTCTGTCTTTGTGAAATATACATAGTAAATGTCTACAGTAACATCCTTTCCAAAGAAAACTTCTGAAAGTTTACATTAATGCCAGGCTGCAGTAGAGAAACCTGCATGCTGCATTCTGCAATGTGCCTCTGTCTGCAGTCTGAGGCTTTGATCCAGACGTATATATCTGCTTTACCGGTGCCTCTTTGAATCTCTTTTTAAGTTTCACTGCATTCCAATGCACAACAGAATGGACACGCAACTTTGATAATGGTCATAACAAAAGAAGCAGTAAAACATTTTTTAAAATGCAACATTTACATCTGAAATCCTATCCAGCTCACTGTCCAAGGCATTTTAAACTGTGAATGTATGTCACAATGTATAGCACACGCTTTGCAAACCAAGGATGAGTTTTATAAAAAAAAAAAAACATTCTTCCTTCTCTTAAGTTCCTGCTGGAATACACCAAATTAAGCCATACAGTGGACTCTGTGGCGTGTGAAGATCCAGTTTCTTGGATGACTGGGTTATTGAGATTCCTTCACCATAGATAAAGATTTTCTTTCTTACTTTATCCAGTATGACCTGTAGTTAACTGCAAGCATTACTTTATTCTTTGGACCAACTAGACACTTTTAAAACTACATTAATACACCACTTTTAAAACTACATTAATACACCACTTTCACAACTGTCATTTGCCTCCCCTGAAAAAAAGGTATTTACAAATGATCTGCCTTGGTCTAAATTATCATGCTCTTTCTAAACACAGCAACATACAGAACCTAGAAATTGTTAGGAGTTACCTTGACAAACCTAAATGCAGATATCTCCAAAGCCATTTAGCCACATGCAAGACCTGAGGTCTCTGCTTCCCAGGATGGGCTTGATGCCCAGCTACTTAAAGTATGATTAAAGAGAATGGGCACTATTAAGAGTGAGGATTCTTATCTAATAGGCAGCCTAGTGCCACATGCTCTTGTTAGGCAAAGGACAGTAATGAATTAGGCTTTGCCCTTTCAAAAGTCACATATACAATGGTAAAATGGCACACGTACATTAAAAAATGGGTAGGAAACACTGGAAGATACTACATGGCTCTGTCCAGCATGCTGTGAGACTTTTTTGAGGCGTCTATGTACTGTGTTCTCCACCTAGTGGTTGGAAATTAGAACAAGAAATTCGGATCCAGGTTTGAACACTGTGATACCTTGCATTTGGCGTAAAATCAAAATAACGCAAGTAACGTGAGCATTGAAAATCAGTAGAGCTTGAAAAAAGTGCCTCACACTCACTTGTAAAATACAAAGTAAATAAATGTATATTGGGTAAATCGTTATGTTTTACAATTTTGTTTTTCCATCACTGGGTAAATGCTTATTTTCTCACAAGATTTATCACCACTAAGTGTCTTTCAGAGTGCTGGGAGATTAAAGCACTTTCACAAAGGGATCTGATCAAGCTAAGTGACACCGAAGGCATATTCTCTGCATATTATTTCATGTAAATAAAATCATTCAACTATATCTGATCTTCTGCTTGATATTAGAATACAAACAGTGATCAGTGCTGCCATAATGTCATAATGTACAGAATAATAAAAGATTCATTTTACAGATTTACCGATTAATCTCAAATACAAAAATGGCAACCTGTTGTAATGGCATAACAAGTAGGTCATGTTAAAAATTCCAGAAAATTATACTGAAGTGTTGGATCTCTCTTAGCAAGCACAATGCAACGGCTGAAAGGCTTCATACTTTTTTAACAAAAAAGTTTTAAAGTGATTTATGGAAACATTCTCTTGAGCCATGAGAAATCAGAACTTCTGGGAAAAGGTTAAGTGTTGCTGTCGCATTGGATTTTGAATGGGTGCAACCTCCCCCGTTACAGTGTATTCACAGGTGAAATCAATGTTGCCCATGGTACAAAAAATGGCATCCATGCAGGTACAGATGACTGACAGACTGACTGCTGTAAAGGTTACAATCGACCCCAAAATCCCATTCATTACAACAGCAGTGCAATCACTATCATTGACATGAAGACAAAAAACAATATGCCTGAAGACTTTAACACACTGTTCCAATATTACGGTATAGCAAGGGTACCAAGGATGTAACTGCTCAGCTTTGGGTTACTTTACAAGCCTGGTGTTCTAGCATTATGCTGCAAAAGCATATATGAAAATTATATATCAATGCGATGCTATTAAAATTTAGACACGTAAAATATATTTGAAAAGGCTCCATTTAAAGAGCTACTGTAATAAACCTTCCTCATTTAAACCTGCAGCAGATTTATTTAAATTAAAGTCCAATTACTGTCAACACTGAGGATGTCATCGACCTAATTAACAACAACTGTAGCAAAAGAGATATTGGAGCCTGTTTATCTGAACAGAAACTGCAATTAAAAGACACAATTTAAAAATAATCACTCTGGATTATCCCATTCCAACAGAATTATTTTCATTCTGTTCTATTCTGTATTTACTGCTGATCCTGCGAGGGGTTCTTTTAATGAGTTTTACTCCTGTGGATGTGCAAGAGCCAAATTTCAGCACAGAGCTGTTCATGTTCTTTTTCAGTGCGCTAAGAAATTATTCTTTTCATAACAATTAACTAAATGTTAAAGGTTTGGAATTTGCCTTTTCGTCTGTTTCCAAGAATATTTTTTTCTCCTGACAGATAAAAGTGAAGAACTGAATAATAACAATTAATATCCCCCCACCCTAAAGAACATGACCAGTTTAAATTGGTGGAAGTTAATGATGGTGGTCATGATTATTCACTGATGGTAAAAAATGGTTTCTTTTCAAATGAATAGCACAAAAATCAAGTTCTGTCTGTTTCTTCTGTTATCGTTACAGCTCCTCAACAGACAAGCCCACCATGTGTCATAACCACTAGGGAGAGATGGAGATGGCCTGGGGCTTTCTGAATCAGGGCATCAGACACCACAAAGAAGCCTCTTTATCTCCAAGGATCACATGAAGGAAACCTCAAGGTGTGAGTCATGCCATTGCAGAGGGAAACGCTACACTGCACAAATTCGTAAGACATTATTTTTCAGAAAGGTCCCTTGTCAACTTCTAGACAAACAGTACCCCCTGGTGGAGACATGGAATTCCAGCTCAAGATGTTGAGAAGCCCTCAAATTAAACCATAATTAAATGAGATAAAATGAAATTGTGCTTTATTTGCCATTTGCAGAAGCACAAGTACAGATACATTGGAAGGCTCTTCACATGTCCATAATATATATGTATACACAGATAGATAGATAGATAGATAGATAGATAGATAGATAGATAGATAGATAGATAGATAGATAGATAGATAGATAGATACATAGATACATAGATAGATACATAGATACATAGATAGATACATAGACAGATAGATAGAGACTGAGCAGTAATAATTTTAAATGTCTGTGGACATTCTGTGTGATTAGCTGCATGCACAGTTTGTACCTTTTGTACAATACAATATTAAGAAAACAGCTTTTAAAAAAATCTAAAATAAAGTTATATTGTCCCACTTTCAAAATGGAATACAGTAAAAAATAAGTAATTTTAGCGCTGGATATTTGGCATATGTATGACAGTGTCTGAAATGGTTGCAGGTCATCTGCATGCTCCATTAAGCTATTATCGATGCCATCACCAGATCATTAATTTCCTTCCTGTCTCACCCCTTGGGACAGGAAAGGCAGTCTACAAATCAAAGCACTCCTCTGCACCGTGCACCAGTATCTACTCACTCTCTCACCATTCGTCAAGCATATTAATAAGTTCTAAGTCATAAAACACCAAAGCCACTAAAGAAAGCACTGCAACAGCCCTACAGAGGTATTTTATTGTTTATCCAGTTATTCATGTTGTCACTGGCACACCCTTGGGTAAGACACAACTATAACATGTCACATGATGAACATTATAATCATTATCATCATTATACCCTGTGTGATGGCTGGAGTGCCTAAATAAAAACACATATTTTGTTGAAAACTGGAGAAATAAAATTTAAGATGAGGAACAACAGAAACACAGACACCGTTGTCAAAGGTGACATCAGCTGACATTGTTCAGCCAATCACAGTAAAACTCTCACTGGGGAACTTGCACACACCACAAGCTTACATATCAACTAAATCCACCTACAGAACAAATGCAAATTTGATTGTTTCCCAAAATAGAAAGCTGCAATACTTTTTATCATCAGTCTCTACAGAGAAGCAGAGATTTTTCAGAAACAAGAGAATGGGATTTCTCAGCCACTTAACTCAGTCAGGGATGTAGCCTGGAGTCTATCCCAGACCACATCAATATACACAAAATGGGATGCCACCCTATTGCAAAGCACAGATTATGGGCGAATAAGAAATACCTATTAACTTAACTGCATGTCTTTTTGAACTGAGAGAACATTTATATTCCACATGCACAACATAATTTGAACCCACAGCACTGGAGGTGTAAAGTAAGAGTATTCATCACAGTGCCACTCTTAATGCCCGCATTTAGCAACAGTATTGCAAATCAATTTGGCAAGGTATATCTTCCATCAGTACATATGTTTTTTTTTTTTAGTTTAAGTTTTAGTTTAAGCTGAATTTGTGCTTGTTCTTCTTTTGAAGATTGCATAGAGGTTTGAGACTGAGGGTTGTGCACTGGGCAACATCAGACCTCCAAAGCTGGGGGTTTGAGTCCTTCCCCAGCTGGCTGTTCAGAGTACTTAAAAAGCTTACTACTTTAAGTCTTTAAACCTTGGTAATCAATGCTTTCTAGTACATTTTAATTTAAAATATCCTTTGTTTTAGGAGCAGGAATAAATTTGATTACTTGTTTTGCCTCATATTGAATTAAGTGGAACTTTCCCTGCGCTGTAGAATTTAAACAATCTTTATCTTACATTTTACCCTCTGAAAAATGTATGTTTTCCAAGGGTAGCATACCTCATTCGATAACACCGTTATCTTTAGTGGCTGGGAAAGCAACTGCCAACATCATTTTGAACAGGTACACTTTAATAGAATACTGAATATTGCAATGGATACTTTCGCTCTGTGCTGCCAAGGACAGGGTACAGCCCCCCCCCCCAAGACCCTGATCTGGGTATGCAGTTAGAATATGGATGCATGTTTTCAATTGGATAGCACCATGTAGACAACTGCACTGTTTTGCTAATTGCTAAGTCACTATGACACAAACCACATCCAAGTTTTATCCATTTTATTTGACCGTAAAAGCCTCCCTAAGATCTGAAACTTCAAATTCAGGTATTTGCATTGAAAATTTACTGGAGTCCAGGGTATGTTATCATATGTTGACTGTGAAAAGGTGATATGCTATATATGCTTTTCTTTCACGTAGAATAGATTACTGTAATGCACTTGTCTGGTCTACCTAGGAAATGTATTTCAAATGTACAACGGGTCGAGAAAGCCGCAACCAGACTGTTAACGTACATCAGTCGCAGGGATCACATCACACTACTGTTAAATCCCTGCACCGGCTTCCTGCGGATATTAGGGTTGAGTTAGGATATTTGTTCTCTTACTAACTTTTAAATGTTCATATGGGCAGTATCTGAAATTGCACACTTCCATACTAGTGCGCCAAAATAGTACACAAAACATAATAGTGTGTCCGAAACCATAGGTGTGCATCGTTTAGTGCACCCTACATCCTCTCAAAATCCAAAGTGTACGAACACTGTACACTATTCAACCCCGCAATCCTAGATGCAACTTCTGAGGTTTGTGCAGCATATCCATCTTTAAAGGCCAAAGTTCAGCAGTAACAAAGGTAAGTAAGCAAGTGACCATTGCTGCAGTGTGTACTTTTCCCTCGTTTAAGTGCAAATTGTGTGTAGTGTGTGATTTTGGATGCAGCCATGGTCTTCTTCCATCCTTTCTCAGTGACAAGACTGTCCAAGGTAGATGTCACAGATCATCTGAAAGAAATGTACTGATTATTCCTAAAATTTAGCTGAGGAGGAGGGAGGCAGCTTTTAATCGATATGCTTTCAAATGCTGGAACTCTCTCACGAAAAACCTGAGACCTACTAAATGTCTTGGCACTTTCAAAACTAAACTAAAAACACATAATTTCCACATTGCATATAATAATGAAAAGTGATCAGTATGTATTTAATCAGTTATTTTATCAGTTATTTTATTGGTTTATATAGGAGAAGGTTAGGGTTAGAGCACCCGGTGTGGTAGGGGTTAATGTTGTGTACCAGAAGTAGAATGAGGGTCTTGGTCATAAACACATTTTTTTGCCTGAAAACGCCATATTTTTTCTAACCCCACCCGCAGCTTGCTAACCTTAACCCTAATCAGGGGCCTCAGTGTGATACTACAGGCTGTTGGCAAGCAGGAAGCATGCTACTAAAGCATGCTAAACTGTAGTTTCCTATCCTACAGGGGAGCAGACCTGTCATAAAAACACATGTTGATTCCTGAAAATACCATACTTTTTCAAACCCTAACCCTAGCCTCAGTTTGCTAATCCTAGCCCTAATTTTGTGGTTTTAGGGTGAAACGAGAGTACATTGAAAAGAAGGAAATATGGTACTAAAGCAGGCTAAACTGTGGTTTCCCTTCCTACGGGGCACCAGTGTTGTCATCTTACTTTAAAAAAAGTAATTAGTTACAGTTACAAATTACTTCTGCCAAGTAATTTCCAGGAGACCTGGAAAACAAAAACAAAAGGCCATTCGTTTGGAAGCAAGGTAAGAGCAGGAGGGGACCTCATAGGGGACAAGAAGGCAGACTAAGGCACAGGCAGAGGAGGTGAGGAGGAAGTCGGAGGGGGCACCAGAGGAGGCTAGGAGGAAGGTGAAGGGGACCTCGGCAAAGGTGAGGAGGGAGGCGAAGCTGTGGCAGGTGATAACGCAGCCACAGCCGGCAAAGGCGTCAACGACCGACAAGTCAGAGTGGGGGACCCGCAGGCGACCGACGAGTCAAAGCGGGGAGACCCGCAGGCGACCGACAAGTCAGAGTGGGGGACCCGCAGGCGACCGACGAGTCAAAGCGGGGAGACCCGCAGGCGACCGACGAGTCAGAGTGGGGGACCCGCAGGCGACTGACAAGTCAAAGCGGGGAGACCCGCAGGCGACCGACGAGTCAAAGCGGGGAGACCCGCAGGCGACCGACGAGTCAAAGCGGGGAGACCCGCAGGCGACCGACGAGTCAAAGCGGGGAGACCCGCAGGCGACCGACGAGTCAAAGTGGGGAGACCCGCGGGTGACTGACGAGTTGTTGGAGGTGAGGTTGAAGGCAGCCGATGAGTCATCGGAGGGGGACCTGCAGGAGACCTCCAAGCAGGAGCCTGGGGGACCACAGGAAACCACTGAAAAAGCCGGAGGACCTGCAGGTGCCCCTCGAGCTTCCGCCAAAGAGACCGAGGGCAAGCCAGGGGGCAGGGTGGGTAGGACCTTACAGCTAAGTAATAACAAAACAGCTTGTTAAATACCTACTTACAATAATTAACAGGGTGGAGAGTGATTACCTTGTGATAGTCTGCCTGTACCCCTTCAGCTGTGTAGAAATTGACAGTCAAAATATCGATAGCTCAATCAATCTGCCACAATCAGGGTCAGTGTGTCTCAGAGAGTCTGTGTGAGGAGTTATGGGGCACAAGGTTGGGACACTACCACATGGGGATTTGACTTATTCTCAGAAACCGCACACCAGGGTCTCACCCATGGAATGTTTGTGGACTGCAATGTTGAGGGTCAGTACTGCCAGGCCCTTGTTATCCTGTGGGGTGTTCCACGAAGCAGGATTTCTCAGTTTATTAGGTTTACTTAAGCTAGATAGGAGTAAGGTAAGGAGAATTCCTATTGGACAATCATAACTTAAGCTTCAGTTAACCTAACTGAGAAATCTTGCTTGATGGAACACCCCTCTGGGGTCCACGATTGATCTGACTAGGTGTATTTCCTGGCAGTGAGCTTTGCCATAATAGGTAATTGACTGGCAAATAACTAAAGATGAAAAAGGCTCCTGCAAATTTGAGGTCACATAAGAATTCTGACCGGCTGATGTTCAACATCCTTGCATCCTGAGGCTGGACCAGCTGCTGAACTCTGGGGCATGTATGGATGTTTCTGCAGTTACCGTTCACCTTGGCCTTCTAATCGACACCCTGGCAGTCCTCAGCCAGCACATGCACCACCTGCGGCAAGTCCTTACCGCCATCCATCTCAACCCCTAGAACTGTAGCCCGCTGTGCCACGAGACATGGGTCAAGTAGTGAATACCAAAGGTTTGGCAGCTGTCTGGGACAGGCTTGGTCCCTGCAGCATCACGGTTTCCTGGGGTTGGTTTCATATTACTTATTTTTAAAATACTGATTTTTTAAATATTAAATCAGTCTGGGCCAGGACAATGTCACTTTCTTTATATAATTGGGTACCTGACATGTACTGAGAAGTTGATATTTGCCTGGCCCAGAGAGGTTTATGGTATTAAAACAGGCATGGAAACCTGGCTTCTCATTCACACCTTCGTGCACAATAGTATGGCATGCCTTGTTTCCATCTGATTTTTAAAGTATTAAATCAGTCTGGGCCAGGACAATGTCACTTTTTCTATATAGTGGGATACCTGACATGTACTGAAGTTCAAATTTGCCCAATTGGGCATATTTCCGGGATTGATTGGGAGTGAAAAGATGTTTGCGTTTGTCTCATTTTATGATAAAATACACACATACTATTACTGAAACTGCCCAGATATATACTTTCCTCAAAGTGGTAACAAGTCAGTAGAATCATGTTCAGTCAATACGAATCGAAAGCCAAATGAAGTTCTGAAGGTAATAAGCCTCGCTAAATTAGTGGACCGCAAAATCCGAATAAAGAGCTGCGAATAAGAAGCCAACTTGAGCCTCGTCAGCTACTCTTCAGCGAAATCCGAACAAGCTCTCTATTGCCCAAGTACTGTAATTGTGAAAAAAGGCAAACACATTGCGTGAGTGACAATACTTAGTAACAACTTTACAGAAAGGAATAAATACAAAGTTGTGTCCCTAATGAGGCTGCAAACGCTATCATTGCCGTGATACAGTCAATGCGTACAGGTCTTGATGGAGAACTTCCGCAAAAATGCCTTTCAAATACGCCGGAGTTTCGGCTTCATACACTGCATTACTGAAATACAACCCACAACTGTTGGGCGTTCAGCTCCGTATATGTAGAACGTATCAATTTTAATTAAGTGCAAATCGTGCTCGGCAAACATAACAAGCCACGCCCCACAGAGCGTTTTGGGCAAAACAGTGACGCGCACGCAGCTACCCGCAGTGCGTGATGGGTACGCACGCCAGCCGCGATTTCCCGATTAGTTCCGAAATTATGGAGGTGGCATTGGTTGTCAGGGTATTAAGTATGGGATGCCGATGTTAGGATATCACCTTTATGATTTAGAGATACCGACAATTTATTTTTTTCACATAATGTTGTCTGGGCATTTCGGATATTATTTCATTAGCTACTGCAAGTTATACATCTTAAGTGTTTAACAAAGTTAAAACGCAGCCCTGTAGGTACGTGGCTAGCAGTTGATTTATCTTACAAACTAATGTTTGGCTATTATAGATTTAATATTTTTATTTATTATGTATGTATGTAATATAAACATCGTGGTGTTCTTTTGCATTCAGTTTTTCACGTGGTGTTCTGGGATAGCTTACCGGCTGATGTACATCTTTATTTCTTGTTTGATGACCAGCATATAAAAGTATGTGCTAGGTCATAATCACTAATTCTTTACATTCATTAAGGTTTCACGTCATACGTAATGAGAATAAACGAGAACACCTTGTTGGAAGGGAAACAAGTCGTTTTAGTGCCTTACTATGCAGACCATGTACCCAGGTATGACCAGACATTGCACGTTCCATACATAAATTGATTGCACCAATTGTGTATTGATTGTCATAGTGGTTATCACTGTTACCTTACCCCTTTAGGGTGTTTGAATCATTTGTGTGTGTTTGCACATTTGCACCTTGTCATACGTGTTTCCTCCAAAGTCTAAAGACATTGCTAATTGCAGTCTCTAAATTGCCCATATTGTATGTGAGTACCCTGCAATATATTGTATCTATGGTCTAGTCCAGCCTTGTGCCACATGCTGCCACTGCTGATTCGGTCCTGGATCAGCAGGTGATTGAGTTGGTGGTTTTTACATTATGTTTTGGTGATTATGTAGACTGCATGTATTTCTCACCAGGTATCACCAGTGGATGTGCTCTTCAGAGCTGCAGAAGCTAACTGCCTCAGAGCCGCTCACTCTAGAACAGGAGTACGACATGCAGAGGAGCTGGAGAGAGGATGACGACAGTGCGTGAACCATGCATGGACACTTTATAGTGCAGTGAACATAATAATTCTTTGAAATATAAAGTCATTTAGAACCTAGTTCCTTCTGCAGTGCATTTGAGGGAGTTGGAAATACTGTATGTGGAACTCGGTAAACGGGTAAAAATTGTCATCCATGCAAGAAAATGATTGAAAATATAAAACGAATGTATGACAGCAAATACCATTGGCAGGATTCATAATATATTATTTTGTCCTTCCCTCAAGAGTGCACCTTCATTGTCCTTGACAAGCAGCGATGGGCAGACCATTCTTTCCAGGAGCAGGAATGCATGGTCGGAGACGTCAACATCTTTCTCATTGACCCCAATGATCCATCTGTGGCCGAGCTGGAGATCATGATTGCAGGTGCTGGTGTACAAAAGCTTGTCCTTCATAAAATAATGGTTTGAGGCTATAAATGAGGAATTTTGTGTTGCATTGTTTGATGTCTTTTATCTGTCCTGGTTAGAACCAAACTACAGAGGAAAAGGCCTTGGAAAGGAGGTGACCCATATGATGATGTGTTATGGTACGACGTCCAGATGCTGTTTTCCATACTGTATTGATAAGTTTATTTCTTCCCTAAAACTAATCAATTTGCCTTGGCAGTAGTTTCTGATTTTTGTCGTTTGTAGGGGTCACCAAACTCGGAATCCGCAAATTCGAAGTCAAGATTGGCCTGGACAACAAAGTCAGCATTGCTATGTTTAAAAAGTTTAATTTCCATGAGGTATCGTAAGGCTTTTTGTGTTCACCGTTTAACTTAAGCAAGTAATATTCAGCACTATCCTGTACATGTAACTTGGGCTGGTCAAATTGAAACACTGAACTCCCCTTTATGGGAAACAACTCAAATGTATGGCTATACTATAATTCTGTTATGCTGATGAGATGACATCACACCCCACCTCATGCCTGCAGGTATCCGTGAGCGAGGTCTTCCAGGAGGTAACACTGGAGCTGGCAGTAGACGAGGCCTTGCGAGATCGACTATTGGAGGACATGAGCTTCCTGTGGGAGAGGGAGTATCACGCGGCTCAGGAGAGCAGGCACACTGCTACAGGCCATGACGTTACAAACGCCAGTCGGTCTTTACTTGCTTCTGAGCAAGTCTGAATGAGAAAATTTTGTACCCTTATGCTGATTTTGCCATTGGAGAATTTTAAATATTTTTACCTTCTACCACTAAACAGCATATAGAATACTTGAGCATCCTATATGATGTTTAGTGATAAAGGGTTAAAAAAAATTGGAAATGTTGAAATGTTGTGTTTAGGAACTTTGCAGCACTTTAAAAAAACCAGCAGTACTACAACTAAGGTTTCCCAGGATCATATTTCTGCTTAAGAAGCTGAGCTGAGCTTAGCTTAGTAGAAATGCTACAGTATTGCCTTGGTTACCCACAGACCAGTGGAGCAAGATGTTACAAAAATAAAAACGTTCTCCACGGATTCCTCGCCCAACTGTGAATTAAGGCGTTTTCTAAATGTAAACATCCACCACGCAAAGAAAACATGGAAAATAAAAGCTGCAGCATCTCATTTAAAATGTGTTATAACAGTGTAGAAAGTCAAGGTACTTAATTCAATGAATGCAGAATTAGTTTAGGGTATGTCAGTACTTAGGATAATGCTCTGAAAATTAAGAACAAGGCACACAAGTCCTAATTCTTGCAGAAGGGGAAACAAAGAGGCCAGAATTATTAATCACTGTGCTGACATCCCGGCAGGAGATCATGCACAAACACACACACAAACAAACACACACACCCAGGATAAGCACCTCCCATCCTGTCCTGTCAAACTCAGAGACCTGCTTCTGAATTGGCAGCAGTTTATTTGTGGTCATCATGCACAGTTAGCAAAAACCACCTATCACTGAGTATAGCTAGACATCGCCGAATAAAATGCAGGAATTGACCTGTGTTCTGTTCAGATTTCTGCCATTTTTGTGGATCCAGGCACATATTTTTTGGACACAAACACATACCCAAAAAAGCTAGGAAGAAAAAACCTGAAATGCAGCCTTTCGTTTTCACGTATTCAGGAGAGAAATAGCGCCATTAAATGTGAATTATTTTAAAAGGCAGGTCTCTGCAAGTGGAAGACTCAAACATACATTCATGTTGCATTTCATTAAGTTAATCAGGTAAGAATTTGGTACTGCTTCGTTTAAGGAACAAGAATCTAAACTGGAATTTTTAACTGCAAACATGCAAAACAATTAATATTCCAGGATGTTTTTACAGAATTTATATTACATTCTTCTTTCCTTTAGCATGTATCATTGGTAAGACGTACAGTAAGAATAAGGCTACTAGGCACTAAACACCAGGGATAAGCTGCTTCTGCTTTCTGAAATTTCACATTTACAATGTCACAAGATGTACAGAAACTGCCTTAATGCATTTTCTGGTCATTGTATGGAGCTGGCAGTAGTTAAAAACAAAACGATGACAACAGATGACAATTCCATAGGAATTTTAGCCGCACTGCCATCCCACCCTCCGTCAACATGCAAGGGCCTCCAGAGGGTCCAGGTGACGATGGATGGAGCTGGGTCTCATGGCTGTTGCGTGGAGAGCTTCTGTAGAATGTTCCTCAGCACCTCCTGCCCCTGGGCCCAAGACAGCGCCTCCTCGACGAGCATGTTGAGGGGAGCGCAGGCTGCCTCTTTCCTCAGGCTGGTCATGTGACACACAGCCATCGCCCCAAATGCACCTCCCAGAAGCATCACCACCAGCTTCAGGAACACACCCAGGATGGAGCGCTTGGTTTTTGGGACCGACTTTACTGCCACCGGCCGATCTGGAGGGATCATTAAACAGGAACAAAAAGTGTGAAAATAAGATAAAACACTGTCCTGCCTTTCACCTGCTCAATTTTTGGAAGGCTGGGCTACCTCTGTAAAATTGCTCTGGAAGGAAACTAAAGAAACTTAAATGAAACTGAAATGCTCTTTAATGTGGCCACAAAATGAGAACAAAAACACAAAACCATCCCCCCGGAAGAAATTCGGGAAAAAGGCACGGAATATCTTGCAAATCTGTAAAGAGGAATATTTAGCATTTCTGCACTCCACATGCACTTGCTAATGCGTTTATCAAATACAGAAAATACTGTAACAAAATTAAAACTTCATGTAACGCTACGACTGCTACATGCCCAAACATGGACAGTGCCATTTTAAAACTGTCCAGCAACTGCAGAATGCTTGAGTCACCATAATCTGGAAGAGCCTACTTGATTCCAGAATCTAAAACCTTACGGAGGAATTACGGTTCAATGAACCTCTTCTGACTCACCCTGCCTTGGTTTTTCAGGTTTCTGTTCTTTCCGTTTCTCCTGGGCTGCCTGGGCTGCTCTCTGGGCATCAAATTCTCTCCTTTTCCTCTCTTTCTCCTCCGCTTTTTCTCGCTTGCGTGCCTCCTTCTCCTTCGCCTCTCTGGCCCTTTGTTGTGCCTCCTTTTTCTTTTCCCTCTCTGGAGCAATACAGTGAGTTTTTTTTTTTTTTTTTTTTTTTACTGTATCACTCGGCAGCTGAAGTGGGGTTACATCCAAATCGCCACCAAACATCAGCATATAACTACTACTATGTGTTACAATGCATTTACGTAAAGGATCGTAGCAGAAAGTCCTCGCTCACTTCATAGCTATGGCCAACCTGACAAAGATGGAGGATACGACGACAGATGTACCCACCTCTCTCCTTGTGCAGACGTCGCTCACGCTCCTTGTCTGCTTCCTCTTGCAGGGCCTTCATGTGCTGGAGAACCTGAACAACAGCAGATACATACCTGAAGTGATTCCAAATAAGCATAAACACTTGAGGGCAAAAAAACAAGTTTCGGCCCATTTGTTTTGCCCAGGAGTAAACCAAGCGCTCTGTGCATCTGACATTTTGCCACTAATTCAAAAACAAAAGAAATCATATAACCATATACAACCTTTTCTATTGCTATAAAATGGGGGCATTAATTCCATGTTAATCTATAGAAAAGTAAGCAAAAATACAAGCTCTCAGCTTTTCTGTGGTGTTATTTTAATGGGCTACTGCAAGCCCTGTAAGGCATCTTTGGAGAGGCTGTGTATATTAAGGTGTGTAAACTGCAATGAGCTGGGGGAATAATTATGCATAATTAAAAAGTACAGAATAAGGAGGAATTCTGCACTGATTAAACAGGCAAAACTTCCTCCTGCACTACGGTTATCAGTGTAAGAATGTTGTTTTGCAAAGTTAATTAATAGCTATTGAGAGATGACCAGAAATATATGCAGCAGCTGACATCTCTTCACCCCTGTCACTAACTGGTGTCTGATGGAAACTTTAATTGCACTGACTGGCATCACCTTTAAAATCTCCCTTACCTTGGTGGCACACTGCTTGCACTGCTTCTCATCCAGACAGTCTCCAGCCACCTTCGCTAGTGTAGGCTCCAGTGGATTATCCTTCAGGTCTAGCCATTTCAGATTCTGCAAAATACCAAAGACGACACTGGGCTATTTCATGGCACCATACATAATAAGGACATCTAAGAGGAAAGGGAGAAAGATCATACAATGTATTATGTAATAATGCCATACTATGTAATAACTCAACAAAATATCAATGAAGAAATCCAGGTTGGTTGTTTTTTACATAATGCACAGTATTACATCATTGAAAAGTGCAACATTTTGTAACAACCGCCACAATATTTTATAAATTACAAAATTCATGGACATGTATAACAGTGTTCAAGCTGTCTACTACAAAATGCAGCAGATTACAAAATGCGGGTGCTATTACATAATAAAGTGAAAATGTCACATTTTGTGAAGTTATTAAATAATGTTTTTAACAAGGGATCAGGGTCCCTATGTAAATGGGGGGTCACCCACCATCTGCGCCCCTGAATAAAGTCTAGGGCAAACACATCCACAGGACATATATTCTCAGGACCTTACTGTCATTTTCATAAATACAACTCTGCCTATAACGAACACTCTTTGCTGCTAATTCTGCCTTTTCTCCCCAAAATTTCATTCATTGTGTAGACTTAATCACAGGGCCACTGATCACTTACCCTGAGCTGGGAAAAGCTTAGTGGTAGAGAGGTGAGCTTGTTGTTGTACAGGTCCAGGTGCTGCAAAGCAACAAGCCGTCCCAGATCCGCCGGCAGGCTGACAATTTGGTTTTGACTTAGGTCTATCTTCACCAGGTGCGTCAGACTGCAAAATTCAGGCTGCAGGACAGACATACATAAACACAAAAAGAAAACCCTACAAAAATGCTTAAAAATCAGCGATTCGTGGCTACAGATTTGGCATACAGACTAATTACCGGGAATTTTCATGGCAATGATTTAGGTGGGAACTTACGGGAAGCGAAGTTAGATTGTTACAGGAGAGGTCCAGCACCGTGGCTTTAGGGAAAGCGGCCTGTCAGTAGTATTCAGGGAGGGCAGTCAGTTACTGTCTGTAGCACCAGACGCACAAACACGGCCGTACAACGTTCAGCTAACGTTATTCAAAAGCTATATCAACAAGGAAGGTAAAGCTGCACGCATGCAGAGTGCACACCCTCCAGCTCAGCTAAGAATACTGGAAGATGATTTACCAGTTCTTTGACGGGTACTTCCGTCAAGTTAGAAAGGCTGAGATCCACTTCGTTGTCATTTATCTTGTCCCTGAGATTTAACACTTTGTTCTTATTCATTTTGCCTGTACAAAACAAGAAGAAATTTACATTAGCACGCATTATGGGATCACGAACTTTTTTCGTAACGCACCTTCACAGCGAACTATTAACTGTGATCTCAAACGGACAGCCGCAACGTGCACATATTACACAGAAACGACCGCGGTAAAAGAAAGAAAAAAAGCTTCAGTTAAGATTTCACCAGACAGGAGTGGCGAGTATAAAACCGTAGATTTATGTATCCTAAATAGCACCAACTAGGTAGTTAGTTAACCATATATACATAAGGGAAGCAAGCACCCTGTAAGCTGCCGCGCTATAGAGATAAAAACACCTTCACCTTGTTGTCAGTTAGACAAAATTCCTACTCGTTTATGACAGCAAACTAAACTTTATCGGGTGGACTACTTGGTCAGTCGTGTAACAATTTCTGACAGGTTTCTTGCAGTGTAGTTAAAATGAATGTCCACGTCATTGATTTGAGTAGCACCAGTCCAGTTGGCAGTAGAAGTACGTCACCGGGGGGAGAATATCCTGATGGAGAAGTGGCGCCACCTATATGCTGGAGGAACACACTATAAACACTCCGACGCTTCCTCTTGTATACATATATACAGTATACATATATATGTGTATGCTCCATATGTACAACAAAACAATCCAAAGTATTTGCATACAATTTATTATGTACATATTTGCAAATGAACAGTATAATTAATATAATCGTACCAAGTCGCAGGTGACCTTCTCCACGTAAGTTCGCCTAGAATAAAAAGTTATCAAATATTGTCTTTAAAATATCAGGACCGCGACGCGAGTTCATAGTGACCAAATATATCGTTGCGCTGGTGCTGAAGGTGACGCGTGTTTTAACAAGGAGAGCAATTTAGATATTTTGATCACTAAGCGGCGTTAATTCACTGTTTACCACTCGAATTTAAATGCACTCACACTGCCCACCGTACTGGTCACCCCGACTACTCACACCACATACGGTGGGCACACGTACATATACACGTGACGTCAGCATACAGTAAAACAGCACCACAATACACGACATAATACAGTAATATTTACATTATTTACACTGTTGGCAGTGGGCTAGCATGCTGCTTTGCCTGAAGCGCACCCTCAGCGCTACAATATAATTATATATGTAGTTGTTGAATTGTTTGCATCTGTATATCGGGCTATAGAAATACAATCAACCTCAATCTGAAATAAAAAATAAAAAGGTATAATTCATCCTGCCACTCGAAACTACCCTCTAGGCCTAATGTGGTTCCCAAGCCTCAGTGGGGGTCTGAGATGTATTCCGAATTTGTGGATCATATTCCCTGTCCACTGGTATGGCCACAAAAATGGTTTCATGCAGTAACAAACACAGGTTATAATCCAGTCAGCACAAATCCTAGGGAATACGTCGCAAAAACTGCGGATGTTCGCAACTGGATCGCGTTCCATTACGAAGCATCGTGTTTTATTCGCGAAAACGTCTGACGGTCGCGGTTTTGAAAAGCGTTGCTCATGAAAACGTCGGATCGTCGCGTTTAAGTCGTTAAAGTTACACAACAGGTCGGATCTTGTTTAGAAAAGGGTTTGTTTGCCTCTGGAAGTAGTGACATTACTATAATTATATTATTTAATGTGATGATATTACTTGTCGTAGGGTATGGTACGTATGATTTACATAGCTATTTTATATACTGGACATTGTTAAATGTTTCTTGTTATTATCGATAATGTTTATTTGATGTCCTGTTTATATGACAGTATTTTAAATAAGAGTGCATGCGCACTTGCGTGGCGATCTATTGAGAGATGTTCCACTGTGGGTGAAGACTTGGCAATGTCAGATGGCTATACATGAAACTGTTCTTAAATAAGTGTGTGTTGTTAGGGAGACTATGGTCTGCTTCTGCAGTTAATGCAATAGGAAGAATTGAAGGCACACACGCAAACCTTGTCAATAAGCGCATACCTTTGCTTTTAAGGACAAAAAGTAGCATAATAATATTTGCTTTAGAGAGAATAAAATAGAAGTAGATTTAGTGAAATATTTATTTTATTGAGGCTGCATTTGTATATTTAAAAGGGGAGGTACTGGAGGCATTTTCCTCTAGCCTACTGTATCAGTGATGTTTTTCAGCAAGACAGAGATGTCCAGCGGCATAGTCTATCTGAAGGCCAGTTTCACTCCTTTCAAGCAATGGTGAAGAAAGAAACAGTATGCTTTGTGAGAAACAAGAGGACAGACTGCACAAAGCAGACAGTGTGAAACAGGGCCCTCTTCTTCATTGTGAGCAGAGCACGGAATTCCCACTAGCTAAGCTAATTGTGTGAGGTAAGTGTGTGAGGCGCAATGAATCACAATGACACGACTTACAAAATTATTAGTAGTAGCTGCTTGAGAACCTCAGCCGGCAAAGACAAGTGGAACAAAGCTGCCTTTGTTCCAATATTTTAATTGCCGAAAAGCCAAGAAGGTGCAAAGCTTCGCAAAGCTCTCTTCTTCAGTTTCAGATGTTTTGCTCTCTATTTTACAGAAGCACTCACTGGCTCCTGTCTTCATGCATATCACGCATTTCCCACTAGATACCACTAACCTTAAAAGTTACAGGTCAGTCTATCTTCAGCATTGAGATGTTTAGACTTCCGTTGGTAGGGCTTCATTGGTTAGAGGTAATTAACATCTACTACTACCACTAATAATAATAATAATAATAATAATTTTCTCCTATCTCATCTTGCTCTCCATGACATGTATGTGAGAGCAAGCTTGTCAGTGAAGTGAAGGGAAGCCACCTGCACTGGTGCCCATAGAGGTTTACAGGCCTTGCTCAAGGGCTTATGGACATACGATTGTTCTGCTGAAGCCAAGCCACACACAGCCCACTACAAACTTTGCCAGGATTCGATCAGAGAGGGATTCCACGACCCCTTCACTCCCTGTACTGTACCCGATTGTGTCTAATTGCATCTTTATTTCTTCAGGGTCATGCATCCATGTGCAGTGATGTGCGACTCAGGACGCCGCGCCCAGGATCAGAAGGTCATCATTTCAAGTCTTGTGGTCAGCAGAGTGATTTCACCACTGGGCTCTTGATGCTAGGAGCCCCAAGGCCTGACCCTGCTTACAATGCTTTGGATAAAAGCCTTTGGTAGATAAACACATGTAAATGTCTCCAGATGGCCGGTGGGGTTCATGACTATAGCTTTCTACTCATACTGGGCAGTTGATTTCATGACTGATGGATAAATATGTACATGCATTTACAGCAGTTTTGAACTTTACTATGGACACATTAAAGCTGGAAGGAAACTTTATAAATGATATTTATAAGTAGTTATAGTTTATATGTCATCATGATGATTGAACAAAAGTCATTAGGCTCCAATTAGGGTCTGTCTGGGTGCCACATAGGGTTAATTCCTGCAGCTCACTGACAACCTAATGCAACTTAACTTCTTAGTTAAGGTCCTTTATGCTTCTTTTTTTTCAATGATTTTTCAATTAAGTACATGGTTTTTGTTCAACTTTTAATGTCAAAAATAATGTACTATATTGGAAGAGTGTTTTTGTTACGAATCTCTTTTTGTAAAAAAAAAAAAACTCTCACTACAGCTGGATCCCTACAGCTTTTCTTTGCTATTACTAGATGGATGGATGAATATCTCTCTTTAACATGTAACACTTGTGATTCTGAAATAGAAAATAAGATGTATCTCAATAGAACGAGCTGAAGCGATGCACAGACTTTACTGCACGTGGGTTTATCTTACCAGAGTCCTTCTAGTTTCTGATGATGTGGTTTTAGGCCTTTGTTACAGAGCTACCCACCTGTGAGGAGGAAGGAACGTGCTGATTAACACAACTGTTGTGTTAATAACATTTGGCCTCCCGCTGAGCAGAGGTTTACCTTTTAGCTGTTTAGGAAGCAGGTAGTGGTGTGTTTGTTTGTATGGACTGCTCTCGGACTAGAGCCTCTTTACCAAAGGGTGACATGTAGCTTCAGAGATTGGGGCTCTGTGTTGGAGCTTAACATCTGTTTTTTTGTGCTCTTTTTGCAAAAGTATGATTTTGATTATTATTCTTTTTCCTGTACTTCAGTTGATCCTTGAGTGGTTTCTCTTACCTGCATCTATTGTCCACCTCTGCTTCAGTATAAATAAATCCCTAATCCTCTGAAGCTACCCCAGCCTCCCATGTCTCCTATACCCATGGCCAGAGGTCTGAGGATTTGAATCTCATAACTGGCAGAGTAATCATACTATTATTGGATCCTTAAGGCTGTAAACCATAAGAAGTCCAGCTGAAATGGATGCTGATCTTGCACTTTCACTCCAAGATTATCTCTTTGGACAGAAGCTTCCATTGAATACATAAATGTAAAACATCTTACATCCAGAAAAAAAATTGATTACATTCTAGAATCTTATGCAAGTTCCCATGTGATATGAGCTGGGTCAGGTTAATGGAGTTTGCAGGTCTGCTAAAGTCAGCCATCATGTTTTGGTGCTTGCAACAACATAGCTACAGTTTAATTTGTATTTTCTTCTTAGCCCAAGACAAAAGACAGCCCATATGAGCAATATAATTTTCTTCATGACAATTAGCTAGCTTGGTGCAACGCGAGCTTCAAAAAACAAAAATGCAGGTAGCTTCTTTGTGTTAAATGCAATCAGGTCATTGAGGTGGCATCATTCACAATTAAGAAGTACTTTTAGTTATTAGCTGAATAATGGTCTTCTATTTCCATGTTTTCGGTTTTGGATGCAGCATAAAATCAACCGTACACATTTACCCTCCCCTATTGTCTGCACCTTTTTCGGTGTCAAATGATACTTGCATTTTTAAATCCGCTTTCATTCCGCATTCCTCAGCTCCAAAGTTTTATTTAAATCTGCCACCAGACAGATTTAAATGTTCTGCCAGGTGTGACACCAACCATGCAGTCTCCTCCTTTTTCTACCATTAACCCACCTGTGCGAGGGGGGGTGGGGTTGCCAGGCAACTCAGCTGGGGGTAAAGCCAGAACTGAAAAGCAAAGTCAGGGTCACTGTCATAAGCAAAACAACTTGATTTAAAAGCTAATGGCTCTTAGCAGAGAGAGCTCTGGAGGATTAGTCCGTTAGTGTGACTTACAGGTCCAAAATAAGCCATAGCACAGATGCAACAGAAACAAAGAGATGTTGTTAGACAAAAAATGGAGAGGGGGTTCCAGAATATGGAGGTTACATAGAGCGAACAGTATTGTTTTCACTTGTAGTGAAATGGAGCTTCACTTAAAATATCATTACTCCTACCAACAGGAGAAGTTAATCATTGTACTAAACGGCAAAGGCAATGACTGTTCGAAACATTTTTGAAAGATCTCGTGTCCAGTGTAGTGAATCAGAAGTACACAAAACATAAAAGCAGTAAAACCCATTTGCGTAATTTGTGATATAGTTATGTGAACATGATCGTAATTCTCCCCTCCATCAAAGCAGTGGGGGTGTGTAGGGGGCTTCACAGGAATTGAATTTGTTCGGGATAACAATTAACCCTTGGCATTTACTATTTCTAAATATTTATACACTTAGGCTGAAATTTAAACAGGTAAAACTAACTCACGTAGGCATGACAATACTAACATTTTACCACATAGTGGCAGTATAAGACACGACACAATGAGTCTTATCTTCTGCCTACCCAGAGCAGCCCAATAGCATGACTGAACTACTGGGTCTCACAAAACATCAGGAGTATCAGGAAGATGTGGTTCATTGGTGGATTAAGTCATAAACTATAAAATGCTCGTTCGATATTTATTTATCAAAACTGTTATAATTAGCTGTTGCATAAAGTATTTCTGAACTTATAAAACACCTTACAGTTAATATTTTTTCAAACAGTATGAAAATAGAAAAATAAGTAAAATTATTTTTTTAACACGTTAAAATATCATTGTCCAGATGTGTATTTTTAAGATGCAATCCACAATTTCACCCTTTAAAACAAGTTAAATGATTTTTTTATTAATGAGTTACAATATCATGAAATTCTCCAAAAAATTAAATGCTGCAGGGTTTTTTTTAATCCACTTGCCCAGACATGCAATTTTAAAATGCAATCCTGATTTTCACTTTTTAACCCCGAGAGTAACGATTAACTTAGGAGTTATGACTTGGTGTGCTCTTCACTCTTGCTGGGTAATGTTGTTGAAGCTCAGTGATGTCAATGTTTAAGCACTCTAGTTATGAAGCAATGACTAGTTCCAGTCGCTTCATAAATCTTTCTAACATTCCCACAATTATAAACTTGCTCTTTACTTCCTCTTCTATTCAAATATTTTGGGGAAAAATTCAAACAGAATGATGGGTATTAATGTATAAATTGTGAATTGATTGAATTGAATGGTGTGTGAATGCGTGTGCCCTGCAATGGGTTGGTGCCCCATTCTGGAGTCTTCCCTGCCTTGTGCCCATAGCCTTTGTGATTGGCTCCACCCATCCTGCGACCCTGGGTAGGATGAAGTGATGGATGTATGGATGGATGATATCTTTATATCGTGGTTTCCTAAATTACACATGATATTTTTTGTCAAATCAGATTTATGTATTGATGAATAAGACCAAAGGGGTTAGTATGAATTGTTCTTTGAATAAAAGCTGTACCGTTATTTATATTATGACTTCTAATATACTTGCCTCAATGGCCATTAATATTGATGCGCTGGTAGCCATGTAGTTTAAATGGCCACTAGTAATGCAATGAAATGCAAATTTAGTAAACACATGCAGTCACGGGAGGCATGTAAAGTGTGATTAGCTGCAGTAAAACAAAGTTTCTACTAAGAGCTGTTAGTGCAGCTGGCAAAAGCAGCGTAAGAACAAAAGGAACATACCCAATGGGTGACAACTACCCATTATGTCAGAACTGAGGTGTCCAGGGCTTGTCTCACACTCTGCACAGAGCACCTCCATTTGCTTTGAATCAACCTAAATGAATGAGCCACTGATAGTGGTAGCAAGTAATGTTTACAACGTGCCTAAAAAAAAGAGAACGAGAACGACTTGAAACTGAAGGAGCTACAATTGCCTCTGACCCTTCCCTTAAAACCATACCCTTTCCTGAAAGTAAACAATAATCAAAATTTCCAGGAAGTCAGATAGTTCTTTGAGCCTTGTTCATCACCATGGTTTCGCCCCCCTTTGCTATCCCACTGCATCCAGTTAAAAAAAGACCACCCATGCAGGAAGCGTGCATCCAGAAAGCACGCTGTAACCACTCCCTGAAATCGACGTGATGCACCTGAAAGATTTCATGAAAATATACTTAACCCGAGGTTCAAGTGCTTCCCGCTTCTTCTGAAATAGCATTTTGTTGATACGTCTACAGACAGAGAGCGCACTTTAACACACAGGGTCAATTAATAATCCCAAGCATCCTGCAACAGTCAAGATTATTTTACTACTTACGGCAAAGCTTTTTCTGACATGTGTGAGTATTTTGTGCCAGGTCACGCCATGACGATTACGCCTGCTGACCTGCGACTGCAACAATGTGCCATGTGAGTCTTTGCGCTCCTTTCAGTCGGTCTTTATCATCCTGTCACTGAGCGCACGTCACTTTTTCTGAGGCGCCTGAGAAAGTTGGATTTACTGATGCGGTCTTAGATGACCCGGGCCAGGGGTTTAACCATCCCAATCCGCTAAAATGGGGGTTTCTGCTTTGTGGCAATCGTTGACTTGCAAAACATGCCCTATTGACCCCCGTCAGTGCTGTACAGGAAGGGCTGAAAGCTAGTATGTCATTTGTTGACTCAGTGCAGGGGGATTCCCACTGAGAAAAGATCAACAAGACAACATCTATCTATCTATATATCTATCTATCTATCTATCTATCTATCTGCATCTGGTCTGTCTATCTGTCCATATGCAGTGCTCACAGAAAATCTTTGGAAGCTTGCTTAATCCAGTAAAAATACTGTTCACACTCATACTCACACACACACACACACAGGTTTGTAATTATATCTTTGTTATATCCATTCATTTATATATGGAAAACAAGACTTTTTTTTACTTTTTTTGATTGCATTCGCAGATCTTTATGGGGACCTGAAAAATGGTCTCCACGACGTCAAAATAACATGTTTTTATTACATTGCGTGGATTACCTGGTCCACACAATGTAATTTAAACCTAATCCACACATGCACACACACACATATGCTTGTCTTGTTCTCATTTTTAAAAAAAATTAGTAACACTTTTGCAATATCATAAAACCAAACATTTGTGTTTAGTATCCCATTAGAAGTCAAATGAGAACATAAGAAATTTACAAACGAGAGGAGGCCATTCGGCCCATCAAGCTCATTTGGGGAGAATTTAACTAATAGCTCAGAGTTGTTAAAATTGTATCTAGCTCTGATTTAAAGGAACCCAGGGTTTTAGCTTGCGCTAAACTAGCAGGAAGACTTCTATACTCTAACTACACGTTGTGTAAAGAAGTCGTAGAATTGCAATCAACAGCAAAATGGCAAGAACAGAACTGAATGAGACAGTCAAAAAAATTTCAGCTTTCATAAGTAAATCCTGATCTTTCAGGATTATTACGCAAACTGCCTTTTCCTTTCCAGTGATTCTCAATTATCCTCTTCAAATCACACTTTAAAACATTTCAAAAGAAGACACCTAAGCCAAAGGCAAACAAAGCGACACCAAAGCACTCAGCTCCACTACCCACAGCACTAATCTGTTACATCAGGTGTTGACACCATTGTCTGGTGCCTCAGTACACATGCTGGCGGACCACGCAGGCGCGCTTTCCACTAAAGGGGCATGGAGAAGGTAAATGCAGGAAATGTCACGTCCCTGTCTCTTCTTCATGCTCTCACCTCATCACCTTAACATTCCCATCCAACCTCACAGGCATCAATGAGCGAGGAATATTTAAAATGGCGAGAAGAATATCGCCTCTAGGTACATTCTTTATTATTTTATATTTAACGGTTAGACTTAGCTGACCTTCTTATTTCTGTTTAAGTTAAATTAAACAAATATCAAACAGATTTCCTAGACTATATGTATATAAAACAAAAACAGCATCCAGTGTATCCTGGAGAAAAGAGTGCAATTTCAGAATTTAAATGAAAATAGATTCTGGATTACATGGCTGAAGGTACCTGAACCTGAAAATACAAAACAGCAGTGGTGGTGGAAAAAAATCTGGGACACTAAATGCATGTGTAATATAAATGAATGCAGAACTAATGTTGGCAGTGTTACTCTCGCTGGGGGTTCGACCTGCATAGTGAGGCTTGGCTCCTGCTTAAACCCAGTGTTACTAACTGTCCATATTAATGAATTGGCCACAATGTGGCTGTGCCTGGACTTGCTCGGAACCATAAAGGAGTAAAATTCCTTTCCTTTTTAGAGAACCAGTTGCCGCTGTCACCCAGGGAACCAGGGCTGCAGCCCGGGGAGATACAACGGAACCGGCGGTAACCCACGCGTTCCTTGTCACAAATTTGATATTGTTTTGATTAATGAGCCCCCCCCACCCCCCTTTGCATTACGGTAAGGTTCTGGTCTGTTTGTTAACTTTGTGATAGCCATATCCACATTTTTCTTCGAGTCCTTGGGGGTACAGGTGATGCTCACTGGTTGATTGATGAGGCAATTGAATGTAACACAGAGTAACGTAAATAACATAGAGGAACGACTGAATTTAAAAAGAAAAAAAATATTTCTCAATCAATATGCCAAGTGCAACTGACTTCTTGTAAACAGGTTACCATGCCAGAGTTAGCTATAGGTGTATTTCTAAATTATAATTAAACTGAAAGGAATCTTTACTTTTCTTGGATGTTGAAACTGTCAGATGTTTAATGGATGCATAATGTCAAGGGGAAAGTTAAGTACATTTACGCAGGTTGTCTGCCAAGAGATTTAAAAATTGTAATAATAGGATATTTTCTTAAAACAGTGTACATGCCTTATTCCTTTCGTTTCTTACACTCAGTAAGCTGCTGGTCCAAAAATATTAATATTCATTTGCAAATAAACGTTACATGTATGACCTGCCAGTGGGAGAGTTAGATTTTAAGGGAGCAGAATGGCGGGTTCAGAAGAATTCGTCCCACCATGACGGCAATATTCCCGCCCTGCTGGAGAGCTGCTGCATGGCCAGATCCCTGCTGACTCCCGCTTGTTTGCATTCCTTGCAGTTAATAAATGTTTGTCTGATTTCTGACAGGGTCTAACGGTCACCGCAAGTAAACACATGCGAATGCACAAAAAAACTCTCGCGCTCCTAACTATGAAAAGAGCCACGGCAGCACATTCGCGCAGTTAAATAAATGAAGCATCCAACGACATCCGTCTAGCATGTTACCTCATAATTATGTGAATTTAATTAGGGCCCCCTTCAGATCTTATAATATAACTCCAATATTTCAATTTTGGTCTTTCACACTTAAGAGAAAATGGAGTAATGATTTGTGTATAAGTATTTTATGTAGCTTTGTCAAAAAAATTATACACGACTCAGTCATCATATTGTAACCCCTGTCACAAAAAGACTTTCATAATTCATAATACTCAAGGTGTTTTCATTTTGTTCTGTGATAGGCCTAATATCCAGTTAGACATACAACTCTGGGGAAAAAATAAGAGACTACAGCAATTTTTAGTTTCATTCATTTCTCAATTTATGTCTATGCGCCTGTGTAAAATACACTTTTTTTTTGTAAACTCCAGCCTGGCTCTTCGCTGCTTCTCATTGATGAAGGGCTACTTCCTTGTTTTATGGGTCTGCAGTCCTGCTTCTAAGAGCCTGTTATTAATCGTTCTACCAGTGCACTTCACACCATTTAATGTTTCCCATTCTTTTTGAAGGTCAGTTGAGGTCATCCTGCGATTTATGAGGCACTGCTGGATAAGTTGACGGTCATCTCTGGCATTAGAAAGTTGCTTCTGCCCTCTACCAGGCTGGTTTTTGGTCATTGCCAGTGTCTCCTGCTTCACCTTGTTCTTGTGTGCTGCTGTATTAGAAACTTTGAACCTGGAAGCAGCCTGCTGCTCAGTGTAGCCTTTTGCCAGCAGAACCAGGATTTAAAAATACAAATTTTAAAAAATATATTTATAGTGGTCTCTTAATTTTTCTCCAGAGCTGTATTCATCCATCCATCTTCCAATTGCTTATCCATATATGGTCATGGGTGGTGAATAGGTTAATACATGTTATGGTTATTGCTAGTCTACAAATAACTTTATTTGTAAACAAGTGAGCATTGTTTGGACTACAATGTACAATGACTACAGCTTGTGGGGGCCTACATGTTCATGACTCTGTTCAGACAGTCCTCTGTTCTCATCCAGGCTGACAGCAGACCAAGCCATAATGCAAATTCCCCCATAAAAGCCCATGAATGAGATCAAAGCACAGGCACTGAATTGACAAAAGACATTTCAAAAGAAGTGAAGATGATCCTATGTTTCTGTTACAACTTTGGGGACGAAGGACCTGAGGGCAGGCATTGTACTAAAACAAAAAGGGATTATTTGAATTAAAGACTAGAAACAAACTGGAACATGAGAGACCAAAACAAGAGAACTGGACAATAAGAAGACCACTGACAACAGGAAGGTTCAACGTCAGTGATTGAACTGAGGAACATCAAACTGAGAAGCACATACTGTATATATGGAACTAACGAGGGAACTAATAAGAGAGCTAACAAGAGGCAGCTGGGAGTGACTAATATAAGGGATAGGAACTAGAGGTAAGATAAACGAGTAACAGGCATGGCTTGTTAGGGCCTCACTAGGGAGGAGACAGGAGTGTCAGCAGGATGTGACACTTTCTTCATTTTATCAGGTTTTTATATTGTGGTGCACAAAGTGTAACAAGAATTGCTACAGTGACAGTAAAACCTGAAAACCACACTTTTGTGTTTCTGCAGGTCACTTATTCTGTTCGGTACGATGGTTTGCTCAGCATGAGGACGTGTGAAGCTGGGACTTTTTGAAGTTAGTATCCCCCTCCCAAAAAATGCAAGGAAGCTTGAAACAGCAAGACAGAAAAGAATATAAAAAGAAAATAATCGCTCATGATGAATAAGCAATGCCTTGCCAGGACATCTACTAAAAGCCAAGGGGGGGTGAAAAATAAAGGAATAAAATGCTTACTGTGTCCTTATTTGTTTGCAGCGTTTACAATGGTGCGGAGGGGGCGACTGGGGGTGTCATGTCAACTCATTGAATCAAGCCAAGCCTTCCTCCTCACTCAGGGCTGCTTAGTTTCAGGATTTGCTTCATTTACTCCGCCCTCTATTCTCAGGCAGGCCCGAGCTTGCCCACTGAACACACAGATCACAGCATCAGGCCAGGCTGTTGGGAACGCGCAGAGCTTCGTGACGTTTGTTTACCTCTCATTTCTCAGTTGTCCTCTAGAGCAATGTGACAGGGCCGCATGCCGATGCATTATTCACTCACCTGTGCAACTGTGAAGGACAGGCTAATTGGTGGCAGTAGGTGTTACGGCCCTTTTGGTATCTGTAGCTAGAGACCTGTCTAGAAAGAAGTCAGCTTCTTGAACAATTGCTTCGCTCAACTTTTTGGATAGTTATGTTTTTTTGTGTCTTCAGATTGCTATGACATTAGGACACCATTCTCAATAAAGGGATTATATAAAGTATTCCATTGGATGTCCAAAGTTCACCTATCTGTGATTTAATGCATGTTGCCAAAAAGGCTGCTCAGAACTTTGAAATGACTAAGTACAGTGTAAAAGTACAGTGTGTACAATGTTAGCATCACAGAAAACTGGCAGTGTGCATTATGGATGCACACACACACAAAGCCTACTGAATTTCAGACAGGAAGAGAAGAGCTTTAGAAGAAGCTCCTAGACCTTAGGATTCTGGGGAGAATTCAGCATGGTATCTGTGATCACTGCAATATTCATCACACAACCACCCAATGATCTCAGACTTCCTGTCATCACCAGCGCGCCCTGGAGCACCTGATACACCAGAAGAACCTTATCAAATCTCCCGCCTACCTGCTGTCCCTCCTTCACTGAGTACGAAGGAGGTGACATATGTTTGCAAGGAATTAATGACGCTTTAGTCACCCACCCACCTGGAGTGGGGGGGCAGCAAAGGGGGCTCAAGAAGACATTCAGAGAGGTTCAACTGCCCAGACCTCTCATACAACTCTTTCCGGAATGCCATTGTTATTTCCCGACAAGACTGAGTATTTGCTTAGATCGGCCAGTAATGGCAAAGTTAAAACAGTGCAGTGTTTCACAGCTCCAGGCAGCTGTTGTATAGTGGAATTTCACTGAGAGATAGTTGAGTGAACTGGGACTTTGAGAAACACAAAGAAAACAGTCATGGTGAACTATAGCTCCCAGAATGGCTTTTTCCCACTTTTATTTCATTTCCAACCATCGGCCCCTAAAAACACTGAGAGCAGAATAATGGACCTTCTCGCCAAGCTGTGCTCACTGGCTGCTTGTTCCCTTTGCCGGTGATGCACGTCGGGGAACTCTCTCGCTCTCTGTCACCCAGGAAGACTCGTCAGTCCATGCTGCTGTAATGAGGAGCCTCTCTGCCAACCATATCGCAGTGTTGGCCCGAAGGTTCCCAGTGTCCAATCAGGTCACATGCACCACTGTCCCGCAATCAGTTCTGTCACCACGTTTTTCAGTAACTTGGTACGATAACATCATGGATACTGAAAATGTGAGTAATACTTGCCATAAGCACAAAATTCTTTCCAATTATTAGTTGGTGCCTCTGCCAAGGCGTGGATACTTGTGAATCAGAAAATAAAGTTCCATTTACAGGCCAATGAATTGACAGATTGCATCTTCCTTGATTTATCCTTGGAGATTAATGAAGTTATCGCTCTATAGAGAGCTACTCATTTCATCTATCAGAAACAATGAAGCCATATCCATTGAAGTGCTGGTTAATACGTTGATATATATCTAAGACTTAGCTCTACTTTTTTTTCTATAAGGTTTTCTTAAATATCGATAAACGGGTCTAATTATCATTAGGCCTTCACCTCCTGTGAAGCAAAAAGGCCCACCATATCACAGAGCACTGGAGGATCTAGCTCCCCTGCCTAGTAGCACTTAATGCGGAGGAAGGCCTGGCAGCCCCTGCTTGCATCTTGCTGTTGTTCCATTCTATGCAGCACATCGCTTCTTACACCCAAAAACCACAACAAACACATTCCGCGTCTTTGAATCGCCTACACGGAGTGAGGGGCTTATTCCGGTGCATTATACCAGAAACACACACTGTTTCAAAAACCTACTTTGAATATACCCCTGCTGATTGGGGTTATTAAAAGTTCACTTTAGTGAAGCAAATGCACTTTTACAAAGACGTGCGTGGTGGCTGTAATTAATCTCAACCGCCAGCGACCTCTCCCTCTCCACAGCCACTGTTCCCTCCGCAAGCTACCCTAACCTTCCCGGGCCCAGAGGATCAACAGTGGAGGCTCTCGCATTCTCCTTGCCGTCTACATGACAAAAGGACTGGCAGTTGTCTGGGAGACTGCCTTTCATTAGCCATGTGATAAAAAAGATGGATTCCCTGTTTCCCCTGTGACTCTCCCCCAGTCCGAGCTTCCCCCCTCCCTTTCTGAAGCGTCGGGACAAGCTGAACTCCCAAGGCTTCCAACCACCAGAGGCCTGACCACCCTCCCTGTCTGCGCTCAGGCCAGAATACCAATAGGGTTGTGGGGCAACTGTGAAAAATACGTCCTAAAGGCAGCCTTGTTATTCCTTGGTGATGCCGCCAAGCTAATATTTTCACAAGGCCCGAAAATCCTTAGGGTCTGCACGTCACAGTTGGCTGAGCACTCGTGCCTCTCTGGGTCACTTTCTGTCTTGGTCCAGCCCCTCTGTCTTTTTTTCAATCAGTCGTTGTTTTCTCATTGCGAGGGTGTGGGGGTGCAAGTGTGAAGGTGTGCATGAACATATGCTTTGTGTGCTGCTGACAACTATAATTTATAAAAGTTTGAGAAACAAATTGATTATATGCATCCATTCATCCATCCGTGTATCTATCCTCTAACTGATAATCCTGGACAGGGTCACAGGGATAAATGTATATCATAAACAGTAATGCAAATCCAAAATGTTACCTGGAACATACAGGAAATCAAAGACTTTGTTGAAAATTCTTTGTTTCTAAAATACTTTTGTGGACCTTAAAATTTATTTTCTATTAAATAGCTGGGCAAGGAAAACCATACTTTTTATAATATGCCACCTGACATAGAATAGACATGGATGAGAAATCGCAAGCTTGCAGGGAAATTGAGTTTTCCTTTTTTGAAATGGTCCATCCTGTTTTGTAAGCATGTTTGCACCAACATGCGAGTGTCTTTCTGTGCATGCCTGTTATTGATTCAAGCTGTTTCTGAACCGAAAATCAAAGGTCTTCATTTTTGTTATAATTGCACAGCATCAATAACACCACCAAGCATTTTTTTTCACAGTGTTTCTGAAATATGTCTAAAAAATTTACATGAATATTGCAGTATCACAAAATAATGTGCTATATCCTGATGTCTAACAAAGCATGTAACATTTAAAGAAATTCAGTAACTTTTTTGCTGACATATTGAGCTTTGAGTCTTAAAGTGTTCCTTGGATGATACGGGCAGGGTTACCGCCTAAGCATGGGTATCTCCTTACACAAAGCTGTCAGTGTGGTTGGGAAATAATGCTTGCATCATATTACGGTAGCTTCTCTTCTAACAAACCTACCTAATAATTATAGACCGGTCCTGAGCGTGAGCGCTTGCCTGAGAGAAATAGGACATCTTCTCAATAGGTGCGTGTCTACCTAAAGTATGACCTCAGGCCGGTAATGCCAGTCAGCCACCCCATCCGCTTAGAGGACATCCTCACCGAGCATGAAGACACAGTTCATCTAATCTCACCTGAAAGCCATTATACCATGTAAGGAGTAATACATTATTGATAAGGTTCCATGTCAGGCTTAAACTGTTCCCCTCAGCATTAGTTTTTAACTCTAACATTATTTTACAATTCCTCATTTGTTGCAGCTGCCCAGCAGTCCTTCCCTGAAATCGCTGTGCGAGAGGAGCATTCGGCAAGAAGAACATTTAATCGCAAACAGAAGTCCACAAGTATTCATCAGAAATCATAAAACACCCCTGCAAAAGGAAATTTGTCCGCGGGAATTTGGCCGAAGTCAAAAAGAGACGTTTTCTATCGACAGGTCCTTGATGTAATGCCACATAAATCCATCACTATAAGTTTTGGGACAATGGAGACAGAGAAAGCCGACAGAGAAAGCCCCTAAGGTTGAGTAAGGCTGAACAAAAAGAGACGTCCAAACAGAGTACACATCTATTTAGACCCCACACGGACCCAGCGGGGGGGGTTGGGGGGGGCGAGGCGACCCTGGGAGACAATGATCTGACTGAGCACAGACAAAGGTGGATACAGAAGCACATCCCTGACTACTGAGGCTCACCCGCAGGACACATGACACAGGAAACAGGACATTTTTTAGCAAATACAGGCTTGTTGAAATAGCACCTTGAAAACATTCCCGTTTATTAACTAATACCTAAGGAGCAAACCAAAGTATGTTATTATTCTTTGGTTTTTCTTTTTATTGTTGTTGTTATTATCATACCTGAGACCTGTTTCAGGAAGTAGGATTTCCTGCTTAGCCGGATAAGTTGTCAGATTTAAGGTAGTCGGGGTTATCTTTGTTCACTTATATTTACCTCACACTACCTTAAATCCAACAAGTTATCCAGCTAATCCGGCCTGCTTTGTGGAACTGGCCCCTGGGTAACAACCAAGAAACATACTGAGAAAATGAAACACTCAGGGTGAACGAGAAGTAATCGAGAAACAACAAAGAATCACCCAACAAATTTAAAGAATTTTATTGAAAATAAAACATTAAAACACGACAGGGGTTGTTGTACCAGCACTCCTGAACTGCATATTTCAGCATCACAAAACAAAAAGTTATAGACAAAGATAAAAAAAAAAACACAACACACTCTCAGGTATTATGTATACAGGACATAGAACAGCAAAGTCTGTTTTGGGCTGCGCTTTAGGGATAAGTTTTTCATAACTGTCCTTTGTGTGTACAGACTGAGTCACCAAGAAGAGAAACATCTTTTTTTTTGTTTTAAATGGAGCTAGAACATTATTCATAATTGACATCAGCTTGGTGACTGCCGATGGTTCCTTAACGAGACTGCAACTAGTGTGTCATGCATTAACATATGTAAAATGAGAAATAAACAATGCTGTTTCTCCTAGGAGGTGACTGCAGCTTGTTCTCAAATTTTGCTATCTTTGCCAACAGGAAACAGCAGCCTCTGCACGTCAAAATTTTAAGCACACCTGTTGTTCTATACTCCAAAATAATCCAGATATAACAGTTCTCACTTCTCCTACAGCAATGCCTATTACCCAATAAATATAAAACATCCCAAAGACCTAATGATTATATTCCAGTACCTTTATCTAAATTCTCCAAAAAATTGCAAAGTTTATTTTAATCACTAGAGTCCTAATTTTGGTCTTTGCATCAAAAAGTAGTTAAATTATAACATTTTGTATGTGAGCACTTATCTAAGACCACTTCATTAAGGAATTTAATTTTATGTTAAATAGATGAGATTATTACAATAACACTACTACTCAGTGATCAACAGAAGCTGCCTTGCCATTTTATGCCTTAATATCTGACATGCGATTATCTGGTCTGAACTTGGAAAAAAAAGAAAGAAATCAGTACAAGCATTTCTGGTAATAAATTTATATTAAAAATCCTATTTTCTTCTGTTTTGTGTGCATAGTAGAAGAACAGTGATCATTTGAACCAGTTTACTTCAAGTCCAGACAAAAACAAGCTTCATGATTAAGCCACCTTAAAAACTATGATCATTTGGCACATAAGTCTCATCTATTTATTAGAGAGTTTTATATTTTGTTATAGACAAAAAAAACTTAACCTGTTATTTCCCCAGTTGCCTGTTTGAGTCAGTCTAAGTGATCAGAATTAGTTCCAGTCCACTAGATGAGAGACAGGAGTAACGCCTGGTGCTCAGTGATACCAAACTAACAATCAGGTCTTCATAAGACTTACGTATGAAGCTCTAGCTGTTAGTGCTTCCTGTTTCTTCTCATTACCTGGCCTCTGCTTCCCATTATCTAAGGCATAAAGAAGCCCAGAAAGAATGATCTGACAGATCAAACAAAAACACAATTTATGTTCATCCATTTTTTATCTCCTGCGTTCCACACGATGCTGTATGATTTTGTTGAGTGCTGTCAAGTAGGCATAAATATCAATCATGATCAGAAATTGGAGGTGAATCAACGGTGTCTGAACTGCAAGAAAACTGACTTAGTGGTTAAAAAAAAACCACAAAACCTTTACTGCACATATTTATAATATAGGATCATTTTCCAAAGTCAGAATTTGATGCTTTTTATGGAAGCCCTTGTTTTAGCATTCACAAAGTCTGACCAAGTGTTAAAGTTTAAAGGTCACATTGCTGTTCTCTGTGGCAGTTTTTGGCCTGTGTTGATGTTGCATTTTGAGATTCCATACAGTTTGCTCAATGTTTATTAAGGGTTGTTCAAAGAAAGCTACCATTTGACAATATTTCGAACATGACAGTATCATAAAAGGTTCCACACCTCTGCATGCTAGGCCAAAGTTTGGAATGAAAGCTCAATGTCCTTAGAGGTAAAAACAGTCTGCTCACTCTTTAAATGAGTTGATTCTTCCCTAAATCACCTGCTTCCAGCTCAGGAACAGAGAAGACACCTTATTCAAAGCATGGATTCGATCTTACTGCTGAGATCACCATTAAGGGAGTCTCCAAGGTCGAATAGCTGGTCGATGTTCACAGCTGAATTGCAGAGAAAGTCAGCCCGTTTGTCTTGGCCCTCTTCATCATCCTGTTCAGGCCAGGGACTCTGCAGGAAAGCGGTGGTAAGAAATGTGCCCTCGTCGAAATCCAAGCTGCTCTCCTGTGTCTCAGATAAAACATGGCTGCTTGAAGCATCACCAGATGTCTCCAGAGGGCTCCACTGCTCTGGACGGCCAATATGTATGCCGTGTATCGTCAGGTCCTCCTCGTGCTCTATGGGGCTCAGCTGGCTGGTGCTGTCAAGGATGAGGTCACCGGTCAAGGCTGAGTCCAGCAGGGCATCCCAGTCAAAGTCCCCCTTCAGAGATCCCAGCTCCTTCTGCTCATCAGGAGACAGCAAGGGCGAACTGCAGCGCCGAAGACCTTTAACTCCCGTGACCCTGAGCTGTTGGGCTTGCTTCCTCTTGGAACCACACCTTTTTCCCGTGCCGGATGTAGCAATCTCCCGGTTGGACGGGTCCCAATTCTGGTCCACTGCCGTAGCTGCTTCAAAGTCCCGCAGCAGCTGTTGAGACTCTGGGCTGACCAGCAGCTCGCTGTGTCCAGCAGGGAAGGGGCTCGATAGCCCTGGGGGCGCCGCTCTCACCCTGGCCTGCAGCACAGGGTTGATCTGCACAGGTGGATGCCGATGCTTCTTATAAACGCCGCTCATCAGTCGGTCTGCATACTGGGGGTCGATCTTCCAGAAGCCTCCTTTTCCAGGTTCATCCTTCTGCCTTGGGACTTTTATGAAGCACTTGTTCAACGACAGGTTGTGCCGAATTGAGTTCTGCAAAGATTCGTTGAGAAAACACCAATCGATGACAGTAATGAATGTGTTCTTCTGAAGCTCAATACAGTCAAAATAAATAACAACTAATCATTCTAATCATGAAAGCAAAAATGATTATGAAAGTCAACAGCAGATGTTTCTGTAAAAAGTACAGACAGACGTTGCTCCAGCTCACGTTAACTTATAAAGACTATGGTCTTCTTCTACAGGTTAAATATTACTGAACCTGTGCTTTGGTTTAGAAAACCAAAATTGTGTAGGAATGCACCTAATTAGTCTTAGCAAAACGTTACAATAAGGAGGCTAAATAGATTCAGCAATGATTTATCAAGTTCCCTAACCATCTGGATCTGATTGCTTTAAAGTATAAAAACATTCTCTTAACATTAAGCCATCACAATATAACCCTTCGCTTCTTTGAGCCCAATTAACTTTTTTCCTGTCTGATTATCTCTCTGCTGAAGCAAAACGGCAACAAAAAAAAAATCCAGAATACTTATTAAATATGATGTCAGAAAGTGGTGAATATGGATTGGCTATGACTGGCACAGCTGTGATGGCGGATGTGAATGCACTTGATTACACACAATGCTTCGGTCCTAACACTTCTCAAATATGGCAGCTTGCCCAGAGCTCTTGAAAATATCCAGCCTAACGACAAAGTCTGACTCCTTCCCGTAAAACAGAACCGTGCCCAGCTGCAACTTGCCCCCCCCCCCCAAAATACACAGAGCTCACCAAGGGCTAAATCAACTGCTGCAGGGAGTACTTCCCCGCCTGGCATGTTAAAAAAAACACGGAAGGAAGAAATGCTGCCATGATTTTGATTCAAAAGAGCTCCAACTTATCAGTTTGACTAACTGCAAGCTTATAGTGTGTGATGGGTGGCCAAATGTATTCTATCTAGTCCACACTCAACACTACTGTTCCCTGTCTCTAACTGTATTTGTGTCCACTATCTTTCACAAATATAAAGTAAAACACAGTCAATAAATGACAGCTGTACAGTTCAGAAATCCGTATAAATACAACAACAAAACCTGGGATCATTAAATACATCCCACTCACCTGCCAAGTGGGGTCAGCATGGCGGAAGTAGCAGAAATTGTCTGTGATCCACTTGTAGATGCAGGAGAGCGTGATCTTGGTCTTTTTGCTGGCTTGCATCGCCATGCAGATCAGCGTGGCATAAGAATAGGGCGGCTTAATGTGTGGGTTGGTCTTGTAGTCTATCTCTTCTGGGCTGTGGCCGTAGGTGGTAAAAGCAGAGGAGGGGAGGCCCCTGCAGAAGGCCGCAGCTGTTGGCTTGCCCGGGGTGTGTGGCATGCCCATGGATGCCGGATCTGCTGCCATGGGAGATGCGGGGGCCTCAGATCCCACTAATCGCTGGTGTCCATAGAGGCTATGGTGCTGGGCGGACAGGGGAGCCACCTGGCCTCCGCTGGCGTTGATGATGGAGAATTCCTGGAGCCACTGTAGGCTGGTCAGGCTGTCATCCAGGTTGACCGAGCCCCCACAGCTGCTGCCGGTACGGCCCATGTTCTCGTCCCGCTCCTCTGCCTCTGCAGCTGCAGTCACCACCACCTCCTCCAGGCCCATAGAGCCCTCGAGCCAAGAGTCTGCACTGCTCAGAGACATGGCCACTTCTCTCTCCTTCCCACCAGCTGTCTAACTGCTGTTGGCAGGTACAATGCAAGAGATAGCAAAGACCTGACAGCAAAAAAAGGACAGTAAGGACACATATATGGCCATATCTCAAGTATATTTCACTCACGCCCATCTTATATCAGATGCAAAATACTTATATTAGTATATCAACTGGGTTGATTTGAAAATCAAACTGTCAATTCTAAAAAAAAATTCATTGAAAAGAAATGTTTCATTACGATTATATAATTCAAATGTTCAAAACATACACTACTAATGAACAGAGTCCCGTGACGCCAAGACTAAGGCAGGGTAATATACAAGCCCTCAGACGGTCATAGAACTTTCCTGAAATTCTCGCGGTCGCTCTCAGAAGCTACAGCTGCTCTGTTAATGATTGCGATGGAGTTGCGTGCCGACATCAAGAAACGGAGATGCAGGTACCAATTAATTTATATAGGCCTTTTTCAAAAAATTAAATTAGTGATATTTTTGAAAATCGATAATGATAGTATTCACTACAGAAAAAAACTATACATACACACATATATATATATATATATATATAAAATTTATACATATAATACATATATAATTTGTTTTTCGTGTGTGTGTGTGCGTATTATAATTTGCAGTATATCATGCATATGATATGACAATTTGTATATTTATGTATATTGTATACGAAATGTACGCTGCTTTTACGTTAACATTCAATAATTGCCATGCAAATTTTTTTAGTAGAATTATAATAAAATATCCTTATTAGTACTGAGCAACTCACCTTCTCAATATGAAAGAGAATTATAAATATTTTAAATCCTTGACAAAACTCCTGATGCTCTACGTTGATGAAATCCTTGCACATACACCTGCTACCAGCTCTCACTCCCCTGTAAAGAAACCCAAAGTAGGCAGTTTCGACCGCTTCGCAATGTTGTGTCCGGAAATTTGGTATCTTGTCAACGGTGGCAGCAACAGGAAAGCTCTTGGGGGCAGTTTAATACCTGCACCAAGAGGTTTGCCTGAACACCATAGAAACGGCACACCCCCTTGTAAACAGCTTCCTCGTCTCCCATTGGCCGAGGGGTTGCTATAGCATTCCATTTTAATCATTTTCTCACTTCGGGTTTGACTACCTCAAAGTTAATTCAGACTGATAGTAGAGAAAGGAGTTGGGGGTGGGGCGGTTTTCATGGTGAACTTTACCTTTTTTTCATGCAAATCAGTTGGATATGTAGCCTGGCAGTCGGAAGGATCGAAAAAATATCTAAAATGATGCCCTGTGATGATATACTCTAGTAACGTTATAGACGAGCTCTTTAAATGACTGTCCTCATGACTCCGCATTTCTGCGTGCCATTCTAGGTAAACTGGGACTTAAGCCCCACAATGTTGAAAATGCATCTGTCATAAGCGAGACATTGGAAAATATTTGGTTGGATGAACGAATTCGGAGAAAAAAAGGATACGTTTTACTGATGTGAACATGGTGGGTCACGTAAAAGCTTTTGCAGAAACTATGTCTATCTGTTTATTTGCTATCCATTGCTGAACATTTTAGGTGAAAATGTTATCTTAATTAACATACTGCAGTAATGTAAATTGGACGATATATTAATAGACTTTAGCTTGACTTTCATTATCGTTATATTGATCAAACTACCTGTCAAGTTCAATATCCATAGGCAAAAGGCTATAGAAATTATAACTATGATACCACGCAATTTTTATTTAGTTTTCCATCAGTTTACAATAGATTTACCGTGAATAAAGCTGCACAAATAAACAAACAAACAAATAAATAAATAATTTAAACCCAGGTGACCTATTATTTATTATGTTTTGTGTGCTGTTCAGCAATAAGATTGTAAACAAACCCGCTGAAACGGGAACTAAACTAATCTGGTGAAACCTCTTAAACCAAAAAATAGTTTTCTTTTGGTTTAATAACACTCATTTTAAATGTATGATTTCCATTACAAACCGCGTATTAATGGAGGCACCTATAGTAGTAGCAGGCGAATATAGTATATAATTGAAATGTAATTCTTCAGACTACAGTCTTCAAAATACCACTTCTAGAGACGCATGTGCATCATTTTCGTTAACAAATAACGTGATAAATCAAAAGAAGCGTTTTTTTTTCCCAATCCGTGACATTTAAGATAGTGTCTATAATTATAAAATGATTTCAAAATTACAGGAAAGCAGAAATCACAATTAGGTAGCTAAAATAGTAGTCATTTATGCATCGATGATCGATTTGGCAATGAATTTTTACTGGGGAAAAAAATAAAAACGGGCATTTAAAAAGTTTATTTTGTATCGAAATTGTATAAAATCAACCAATTTCCTATTTCCCTAAAGATGACATGACAGAGACAATTATTCCACTTTAATTGTTCATATAGGATTGTAAAGACAACTGGAGAAGGGTAAGGCGAACTGCTGTGAATGAGTAGTTGGATAATAGTGTAGTGTAACTATAAGACAGCCCTGGATAGGAGACATCCTACTCACTGGACTGGCCTTGACTACCATGCTCACCACACTGCTCACATGCACTACAGTTCTGGCCAAATGAGGAATACTGCACTTGGTATTAGTATTGCATTACCGTTCCTCTAAAGAGGTACACTGCTTTTTATTCATTGTACATATTACCATCCAGTATAATAAACATGTTCAACAGCTAAACACATAACGTCACAATGACAATAGTAACAATAAGTTATGCTACCAAAACATAAAAACTAAAAAGCAAATAATAACGTCACAAATATTTATGAAAATGGGTACAATTCATTAATGTATAATCAGCGCAAACATGTCAGAGTGAACTACCTGCACCTTCAGAACAGTCAAAGTCTGGTATTTTCTTTCGGATGACAGAAGGGAAAAAAGAAAGGTGCAATTTAACTAAGAGTAAGTATGTGCTGGGTGTCGGGGTAGCTTATCTGTGGTGTTGGATAGAAAGATATCCGTGAAGACTTGTTACCTTCATTGTAACAGCACAGGCAGTCCACAGAGCTCTTACGATGTCATATCACACAGCTGATTCATTGACATTTAAATGGCACAAGGAGACCTTGTGAAGGAACCTCACGTTATCCTACAAGTAACATTTTTGGAGCAATAAATAGAAAACAGGCATCCTGTGCAATTCCCATACTTCAACGATGATGATTCAGTGACTCTTTGGCTCCATGTCTACATATGTGAGAAGACAGACAGAGAGCACCACGCATGTTGTCTGAGAACTGTGGAAAGCAGGCACCTACTCCCCTCCAGTCATTTCTCATGTCAACCTTTCTCATTTTTCTGCCATGGGTAGGAAAAGAGGGATGGTCGACATCCATAGCAACACAGCGTGTTCACAATGGGCTGCTGAATTCTCATTGGAATTAACGTTTCGATCAGGCACTGCTTTCAGTGTCCTTGGGTATGAGATGCACATCAAGCCAAAAAAAAAAAAAACACACACACGGAGCCACGTGCAGGATCTCTCGTGACCTGATGAGAGACATTCCAGTTAGCAAGTTCAGGAGAGCATCTCGGACTGCAAAAACCCACTTTGTTGCGGGTGGGGGGGTTCTGTACTCAAGTTGACAGCAACAGAGCTATAGAGGATGCAGAGCCTTCTTATTGCTTTAGTGTTTCTTTTGTGTACTGAACTTCTAAAAGCCAGCTAGGAGGCCATAGAGTCAAATGAACAGAATGCTGAAAACTCAATGGCGGAAATTAAACTGGGCAGTAAATTTTCTTTTACCCCTAGTTAGGACTTCCACACCTTGACGTGTCCCACTTGTCATGAAAAACTTTTCATTTTTCCAGGGTGTTCCGGCTTTTTATATTACATGTCATGTATCAAAAACATAAATAACTTATGTAATAAATTCAGATGGTGTGGTCAGTTGTAGAGTTGGAGGTGCATGCAATTCTCGGTGTAGGTTAGACCCTTGAGATCTATATGGACATTATTTAATTGCTTCACATACGCAACTGACAAGGAAAAACAATTTAACGGAAAAGTGTAATACATTAAGTGACTTCATTGAAATGCATTTCCTTGGGTCTCCCACACGTTCTGGGAACATCAAAATTTATCACACAAAGAATAGTCCTTCAAGCCACGATGTGACTGACCAAAAGTTAATAGACTATTGTTCTCCCACTTTGGGGGCTGGGTAGGAGCAGCCATGCAAGGACTATCATGGAGATAATTCCATGTCTACCTAAGGAAATGACTGAAGACAAAAAGCATGACCGTGACCACCATCCTCTTGTCCCTCTGTGGAGGACATCAATCTGCCAAGCCATCATATTTAACTCATTAGTTCCCAGGGCAAAGGCTGATGCCTGTCGGTACCCTAAATCAGAGGCCCACAGGGTCGTGCTCTTGGTGGGGGGTAAGACTGGTTGAGGTCAATACAGAGTAGAAAAGAAAAAAAAAAAGGCAACTATTCCAGGACTGTTAATGCGGAAAATGGACCGACAGCATTAAAAAAGCCAAGGCTATTGGGTGCTTCTATCATCAACCTCTGATCCAAGAACTTGCCTTTATTTTACACAAACACTTTAAATCTTACACCCTTTTAAAGTTAGCGAGAATACTGTACTTCTTTCCCCTTTGTTACATTTGGCCCAGGTTCCTACCTAAGTAGACACTGTCCATCAATGCTAAAAGGTTGTGCTGTAGGCTTG
>JABFEA020000098.1:11274430-11295069 GCA_019775915.2 Cyphomyrus plagiostoma
AGCTGAGAAACAGAGGAATAAAATGCTGAAGGTGGAGCAAAGCCACTTGGAGCTGGCAGACACTGAACATGAACTTGACTCTGGGATGGACCGAACACAGACGCCCAGATACAGAAGTCAAACGGAGAACACAAACTTTCAGTAGAGAGGGGTGGGGGGCACGATACTACAGACTGATTCCTAACGGGGGCAGAGAGATAGCAATGAATAGAAAAATAGGATTTTGGAACACGATGGGTTTTATTTTGCAACAATGTTTATATTTGTAACTTCAAAAATTGATCCCCTTTCCTAATATACCACTTTCCCCTACAAAGGAGTGGACTGAGTACTGAAATTACTGTCACGTTTTCTATGTGGGCTTAGATGACATCAAATATACAAACTCCCAATGTTCCTCAGGCTATATCTAAGGTAGATACACACAGCCTCACGGGCACTGAAGGCAATCCAATCAGGAGGGAAGCATAGCACATTACATAATGCTTAATTTTTGTTGGGACTAAGTGTTAAATTTATCCTCCCCATTCTACAGTGCAACTCGGCTCTCATCCATCCAGGTTCCCCTTCTTCTCAGGAAAGTCCATGTTCAAGAGGTCGCCACTCACCAGTGAATCGGCTTTCAGGACACTGCTCATTGTCCAGCCCTGTCAAGCAGGGGGTGTCAGACCGGCCCTGATTGTTATTGTCAAATTCTGGACAAGGCATCTCGCTTCTCCTTCGCCCACCTGCAAGCGAGGTCAGAGGTTAAACAAGAGCAGCCGGCCACAGCGGGATGGACGGGGAGGCAGGCAGCACAGAAGAGGCTGAGTGGACACGAGGACGGGTGGGAGGCCAAGACAGACGCACGGCATGAGCGGCCACGCAAATGGTGAGGGCACCTGTGTTTGTGTGGCTGAACCAATATCCACATCTACAACTGAGAAAATCCATATCGCTTTTCCAGGTAATCGCCATTCTCTTTCCATACGTATAACCTACAGCCCCAAAGGATCAAAAGTCGCCTTCCAAGATACAGTTGGATCCATATAGACAGGTGCATTCAGAAAGGTCACGGGCCTGAATACATTAAGATGGCTCCCGATCTCGGCGTTTCAAGCAAATGCAATTGTGCGCGTGAGCAAAGCAAAAGGCTGCTGCGTGAGCGTGAGCACTACAGCGCAGTACGAGTGTGATTAATGGGGGCGGCAGGGACAAACACTCAATAGGCCTCTTAGAACACCTTAGACCAATCCCTGAGGCCAGTGTGAGGGGCCTGAAGCAAACCAGGGACGAGCACGACCCACACTGCCTCATGTACCACAGCTGAGCTATCAGGTACTCTATGACACGAAAAAGGTGCGCACAGCAAAGAACTCCAGGTAGTTCTCCAGTTAAACTGGCCTTTGCCGGAGGGCACACTGAAGTAAACAAATAATTATTTCATCCATTTTAAATTGTTTTTTGCTGTGAACAGTCTGGCATTAGTCCCTGTCACGCCCTCCTGATGGTTTGAGCACTATAAGCTTATTTTCAATTGCTGTGGAAAATGCATCCATTTTTGGGAAGGCAGCGCCACCTAGTGAAAGAATAATTGACATGACAGGCCAAAACAGGATTCCAAGGCCCTTAATGATGATGTAACAGATTTCACATAATTACGTTATAGGGCATTTTTAATCGGATCATGTGGAACAGTACTCGGTTTCAACAAAGCGTTTTCATTTTCAGTTCAGGGCTTCTCCGAAGGTCTGTAACTGAAGCAATGTTGAAATTCAAGTAAGAGCAAATTCAGAGTCTTTACCATTTTGAGGAACATAAGCTACTCTTGGTATAAATCAGACTGCTGTGGAGAGCTCTCTGAGTTCACACAAACATGTTATTTTGGAATTATCACGGGCAAGACTAGAACAAGTAACAGCATCACACCTGTCATTGCTCTTTTATTTAGTTAAATGACTTGTTTAAATACTTTCCACAGATTACAAAAACTACATTCTCAAGCAACATGGTAAAATCTTCATGATTGGGAAGGTACTTTTTATTTATTGCATTTTATCTGTAATAAATTTTAATGTCGAAAAAGGGTTTTTCCTGAACTAATCATATTTTCTCAAATCCATAATTTGGTGAATGTGTCTCAAAAATGAAACCTCAAATGGTTACATTAAACCTCGCCCGCTGCCTGGGAATCAATTAGAAAGAAGACAGCACCAGGACATTTGGATGGCCATAGCATGGCTTTGATAATCAGCAGGAAAAAAGAAAAACAAAAGACGAGTCACTGCAAGAGGAATAGTCAGTCTAGCAGAAAGTAAAAGAACCAATCACTGATGAAGGTTTATAGTTACCCGGATCCTGGGTGGGTGAACAGTCTTCTTCTGTGACATCATTACCCTGAGAGAAGCAAATGTCCAATCAGATCAGTCAGTTCTACACAGAAAGCATAAATCCTGACAGCATAATGTCTGTGAAAAGAGTAGGGTTCAGATTTACCTCAGAGTCCTGCTCTTCTGCAAGAGCGGCGGCAAAATTTTGCTCCTTCGCATCAAGGGGTGTTTCCTGCATCAGAGCCAACAATGGACTGAAATGTCACAGGAAGTGACGATACGGATGACGTGCTGTCCAGAGCTCACAGACACACAGATGCGCGGCGCGGCCCTCTCACCTCGCCCTCTTGCTGGGACGGCCCCCTGCTCTCGCTGGAGTTCTCCAGGGCCTCTGCCTCAGCCCCGGGCAAATAGGAGCCTGACATGGAGGACATGGTGTCGGTGCTGAGCTGGGAGTGCTGGCTCTGTGAGGACGCCATCGACATCACGGACTGGGCCAGACTGCTGCTAACAGGATCTGGGCCCAGAAGAGACAAGCAGCCAAATGGGGCAGATGGGGTCCACGTGCATTCTGTGCACCACCAACCCCCCACCTGCCCAGTATCAATACATTACAGGACTATAGCATGACGCCCAATCATACCTTCAGGGGAGGTGATGGTGGAGGACAGGGGCGTGCCAGTGCAGGACGACCGGTCAATAGCTCCAGAGGACGACAGGGTGAAGTTCTCGCTGTCCGGTGTTACGCCACACTGGCACAGAACACAGCAAATGCAACAAACCTTCGTTACAGCTGGCTACTAATTTAATTTTGAAGACAAATATAATATAAATGCCAGTCATCCATCCATCCATCATCCAACTGCTAATTCTGCGCAGGGCTGGAATCTATCCCAGGCAGCACAGGGCACGGACCTGGGGGTGGAGGGGTTACCCTGAACGGAATGCCATCCCAGAACACACACCCACTACGTGCCCCTAAAAGTCGGGCATTTGGTTGAATCTTTTCCTTGGCGTTACAGGGATGGCACAGTGGCTCGATAGATAGCACTGATCCCTCACACCTTCAGGGTTGGGTTTGAATCCCGCCTCTGCCCAGTGTGTGTGGGAGTCTCCTCGGGTTTCTTACCCTAGTCCAAACACATGCCGCCAGGCTAACCGGAGTTTCTAAACTGCTCATCAAGGACGTCTGTGCGTGTGCTTAGGCGGCCAGAGGCAGACTGGCATCACTTCACGTCTCATTATTATCCAATGACATGTTTTGAATCATGAGTGACGGTAGGGGGAGCACTCCAGGGCCAATCAGATTTCAGCCTGGCCAGTGCCCCGCCCCCGTATAAACCCTGTGCTGCATGGCACTGGCTCCACGCCACCCTATGATCATGACTAACACAAACAGTTAGAAGACGACTTTACCACAACACTCCAAAGCAAAAGAGAAAATCTCCTCCATTCAAATTTTGCGAGCTTTTTAGAAGCTGAAATTCATAAATAAAAACGACGCTGAATATTGCATGTGAACAGAAAGGCTTTGCGATGCGTGGCTGTTCTGCAGCGTGCGGATGTGAAGGCGTCAGAAAAAACATCGGCTGAGCAGTCAGCACTTTCACACATAAAAAAGACTTAAAGTTTTTCATTTACTGAATGGAAATGTAAAAAAAAAAAAAAAAAAAAAAACACAGAATCCTGGTTGAACAGTGAACAGGCATCTGCAGGACACCCGCAGGGGTGAATCCCAAACAGATGCACTGCTGCGTACGCTACAGAGCGCCCCTGAAGTGGGTCACTGACTCCCGCCATGTCGCTACCTCTTGCTGACCGACCGCCATCTTCCTCCGACACGCCTGCACCTCCGACTCGCTACAGGACTTCTCGTCGTCCTCTTCTGGCAGCACGGAGGAATTCTGGGAGAGCGACCTGGCAGGTTCAACGGGATACATCAGTACTGTATGTATCCCGTGCTTTGCCAAAATTAGCCTTTAGTTGGAGAATTAAGCTAGTTTAAACATGTTCTAGAGCTGCCCTACCCTACAGGGGCGATTCTAAAATTTAAGATGAAGAGCATAAGGTCAGCTAAAATTCATACAGAAGGACCAGTCTCATTATTAATCAATGACATGCTCTGAATCATGAGTGACAGTAGAGGGAGCACTCCAGGGGCCAATCAGGTTTCAGCTGGAGACAGTACCCCGCCCCTGTATATATCCCTGCCCACTCACTAAAACCCATTATCCAAGCAGGTATGTTATTTTCAGATGGATATAAAGTAGGAAACAGGATCAGACGGTGAAGAAGAAAAACTCACTTAGAGCCGCTCTTCTTGAGCTTAAGACCCGGAGTGGGGTCCAGGTATCGCTCAAGGGGGGAGAGGGACCGGGCAGTGGGGGGGTGAGTCTCAGTGCCATAGGACAGCAAGGTCCCAGAGACGTGGCCCGGGGTCAGATTCGGCAGGGGGGGAGCCGAGGTGGAGGGGCTCAGCGGGCCGTTGAGGGCCTCCAGCAGGGATACGGCTTCGTAGCCGGGGGGCAGGCGCTCCGAGGCCTGGGGACGAGGCACGGTGTCAGCCACGGAAGTGCTGGGAGCTAATAGGTAGTGTGGTGGTGCACCTGCAGGGATGCTGCATACCGAATGCTCCTCTGAGTCAGACGTCTGGGACGTGATGACAGGGTTGAATCCTGTGGGTGACAGCGGACTCAGCTTCTTCCTCATGGCTCGGATCTGCAGCAGAGCTCGGAATGCTGGGACAAAGAAAAAAAAAAAAAGCGGACTGACAATAAGGCCAAGGACGCAAGAGAATTGGCATTTTCCAATCGTGGTCATGGCGCTGATTCTTCAGAGTGCTCTGCACTTCCTGCTTTGGCCGCAAGCTCTGCGACGCCGAAGCGAGGCACAGTGCAGAGCGGAGTCCCGGCGGGGGGCACAGTAGAAGATGCAAAGCGGGCATTTTGCAGGAAGGCTACTGGCAGGAGAGGCCTCTGGCACGGGTCCTTACGCAGTCGACAGATGGGGCAGCAGTTGGCCTGGTAGCGCAGCGTGTCTGCGCAGGCGTTGCAAAGGCACAGGTGTCTGCACGGCAGGATGAGGGTGTCACGCACGTCCGAGAGACACACCACGCACTCTGCGCTGTTGTCGCTGATCTCGTCGTCCGCTGCCTGGGAATTGATTTGGAAAAAAGGCAACGGGACATTTGGATGACCGTGGCACGGCTTTGACAATCAGCAGGGGGAAAAAAAAAACAATAGACTTTACCTTGTTTTCATGGCTGTTGTACTTGTTCTCGATGCCATAAATCTCCTGTAGGAGGTAACTGACTCCATCCACCTGGAGATTTCAAAGATGACAGGATAAGGGCCACATAAGTGTACACTATTTCATTGTACAGTTATGGTGCTGTTAGAAAGAACCAAAAATGTAACTAAATAAATCCCGTGTCAGGCACAGAAGCTCCAACTTGCACACGTGAATTTCAATATAACTGAAAAGGAGGTGGTCTAGGAGGATTCATACATGCAGTGCATGAAAAAGAACACTGTATCACTAAAATCGCATCACATAATCCACGGCTGGCAATAAAATTTATTGGCTGCACAAAACATTTATTTAATATATTTATGCTCCAGAATGAGAGCAATCACATGATTAACCTGGAAAAAAAATGAAACCACTCTTTGAAAGGTCATTCTGCTGGCTTTAAAAGTGATTGTAAACCATTATAAATTGCTCTCTTCTATTTGGTATATTTCAGATTAGTGGGGATAAATAAAATCAGCCGCTTGGGCATTCCACATAAATTGAATATGCAGTCTCTTTCCATTTTCCTTCGAATGATATGAAATATTTAGCACAGCGTACTGGCTGGAGCAGGCTGGCTGAGGTCCTGTTACATTTGCCCCGCTGTCCGTGTCCGCTTCTCGTGTCCAACTTATGTTACCGAAAGGAGACGACAAGCACAGCCGGCATTGAAAGAAGCCACCGCCGCTGCCTGCATCTCACCGGCCTGACACCTGCCTACCCAGAATGCACCAGAACAATGACACAAGACCGTGGGACTCACCACTTGTTTCTGCTTCAGGGGTTTCACACAGTAGCTGCCATCCATGTGCTGTGGAGGGAATAGCTTGCTTTAAAAACAAGTATTAAGGAAAGTTACATTGCCGGCATATTTCTGCTTTTAATCAGCACTAAGGTGTGTTTTTTTTTTGCATCACTGAACGGTACACCTCTAAGTCTTACTCTATTTTTTTGAGCACTCTGTTTAAACAATTCCTTCATACACGATGCAGTGAACAGCCCCACCACGGCCCACTTCTTACCCTCTCGAAGGAGGCCAGCAGCACATGGGAGTGGCCTAAATGCTCTGAAGAGCACAACAAAACAAAGAAAGGGAACATTAAATGCTGACGGGGGGCTTCAGCCCCTCCACGCCCCCGCTGTCCAGCGGTCGGCTTGCGGAGACGCCATAACAGCCGCCTTCTGAAAACGGGAAAGATGAGCTGCTCACTGGGATTTATAACGTGTCAAACTCACCTTCGCCTTCATCTACCACGGCCTGCACCACCATGGGGTAGACGTCTCTGTCCATGTCAAAAACAAGCTACAAAACGACAGATTGGGAGGGTCAAACTTACACTGTCAGAATAAAGAGTGCCAATTTGTACCTTAGCTTGTTACATGGGGCTGTACCCTTAAGGGTCTGCCAGTTCTGTTAGCTATAGGTAAATGTACCTTTTAATATACAGAAATGGACTACGAGGAACATTTTTGTATCATTGAGGTACATTAATTAATGTTGTTTGTATCTTGGGGATGTTCCTCAGAGTCCATTTCTGTACCTTAAGCTAGACTAAAAGGTACATTTATTAACAGGTAGAATACAGCTGGCAGACCCTACACTGGGGTACAGCCCCGTGACAAGCAATGGTACAAATTGGTGCTCTCTTTTTTTCTGACAGTGCAGCATTTCCTTTTAAGACAGCTAAACATGCACATAACAGTCCAGTCTCCAACATGCCTACGGTTTCACTTTCTTAAAAAGCGGCAATGAGTAAATGGGCAACCGTTTATCGCATTTTAGTCAGCACAGTTCCTGCCTCAATTTCTAGCAGATTCTGCAGCATGAAGGATGCGCATCCCACAATTCCCTGTACCTCTTCGTCGCTCCACTCTGAGAGGTTGACAGAATGGGAGGGCAGACAGAAATGCTGGCAAACGCCCCTCTTAAAGTGCACCGTCTCAGATTGCAGTGAGCTGTCCTGGGGCAGGTACCTGCATTCAAACAAAACATACACGGATGAACATAATGTCAGAAGTCTACATTACTACATTAATTGCACATACACCACATGTTAATTTTCATTTATTTCCCGCACAATACTCCATTCGCACAATGTGTCCTGTCTTTGCACTTTGTCTTGCACTATATGTCTGTATCTGGGCATTGTATGTACCTCACTGCTGTGTGTGACAGAATATCCGCCTGAGATCGATAAAGTACACCCCAGTAAAACTCCAGAACGTGCAGTCAGGTGAGCTGACGTGTATTGTGAGTGCGTGCCCAGAGATGGACTGACATCATATCCAGGGTGTTCCCTGCCCTATGCCTCATTCTTCCTGGGACAGGCTCCAGTTACATTCAGTTCACGGTGACCCTGAACCACAATTATGGATAATGGATATATTAGACTCAGTGTATATTATAGATTACCAGATACACAAGATGATCGATGCCCAAATATCAGCAATGAAAACAAACACCGTCCCACATTTCCAGAAATCTATTTATTATAGTTTTAGCTGTTAAGATGTATTACAATATCACTGCTTACAAATACTGCTTTTGTTTTAAAATGATACCAATTTTAGCATATAAAATGGGGGGGAAACTTACACCCCTAGACGACGCAACTGACAATCGCTTAATGAAGAATCAACATGACGTGAGGGATGGATAAGCAGCCATGAAAGGACACTTCAGAAGATCTGATGATGAGCCCATCTCTCAGCAGCACAATCAGCATAAATAATCAGCACTGGAACTGAATGATACTTAAGGGAATGACATAAGGATCACTGTGTTTCTTATGGCTCTTTGTATAAAATATGTCTGGCTATAAAACAGAGACAATGGGGGATCTCAGGGGCGGATACTGGGGCTTAGGGGCGGATATGGCCCTTTTAGGGGCAATAACAAACGAAGAAGTCCAGCTTCTGGTAGCCCTACTCACATGGGAACACCGTTGTGGAACTCCTCGATTGCCTGGTAGAAGATGGTGATGGCGACCTGCGCGTCAGCGTCGAAGGTGAACTCCACGTTGTAGCTGGCGGGACTCTTTCCCTCCTCATCCCGGAGCAGCTTCATGTCCTCGCTGCACCTACGATTCCGACGATGAACATCAAATGCCACGCCGTTCAGCACATTACAGCAGTGTTTCCCAGTACGGGTCCTTGGGGACCCCGCGAAAGTTCACATTTTTGCTCCTTCCCATCCCCCAATGAGGAGCTGCAAAGGAGCGAAAATGCGCACTGTCTGGTAGGGAGCAAAAACATGGACCGCCTCAAGGATCCCCAAGGACTGGGTTGGGAAACACTGCCTTAGAGCATGGATGCACAATGAAACTTAGAATAACACATTTGTTTGTTATATACTGGTTTCATAGTTACTGTGAAATACTTCCTAAACGACGATGACCATTTCCGTATTTCGATTTTATATCCTACATATTCTACCCCTGATTTTAGTCCTCTTCCACTGTCAGCCGGCTTCCCGTGCCAGACTGCTTTATTCTAGCCATTTTGGGTTCGGCTGCCTGGCACTTTCAGCCTACCTGGAAGCGGACGACATCTGATGGGGACCCAGGTGATCCCCACCCCTGTCACTCTGTACACTTTACAAGGTGAGAAACATTTGGAGCAGGAGAGCTCACCACACACTGGAACAGCAGCAACCAAGGCTGTGAGCGTCTGACAAGTAAATGGAAGCGCTGTGTATAGCAGACAGCCCAAAAAAAAACCACACTGGGCTATTTTAAACCCTCCTTCTTCAGGAGGATGAAAATCCAATTCTGTTCTGCTTCTAGAGAATGTCTGTCAGAGGCAAGTGCATTGTCCTACTGTAAAATCCAACCAGTGTAACCCTAATTAAAATTTTTAATACTTCACATTCCTGATTTTTTTAATTAACTTAATCTAGTTTATCTTTGCTCCCTAAATATTCATATGTACTCCAAAGCATCGCTGGGTAATCACACACATTAAGTTTCATTGTAACTTGTTACAGTGACAATAAAAGCATTCCAGTTCTAATGATTTGCTCGCTATGCTCCTAGATATCGTACATTGCATAGAGGTGCATCTACCCTCCACTGTATCCCTGAGCGAGGAGCAGCCGGCGGCACCCACCTGACTAATCTCAGTGTGTCTTTGCGGATGTTGATGAGGCTGCGGAGAGTCTTCACGGGCTCATGGGGGGGCGGTGCAGCGTACGGGAACTGAGAGCAAAAAGCAGGAAAGAAACAGCAAATGACACTTCGTCATCCAGCCTCGGTCAGAACAGATTAAGGTAATAAAGGCCGGAGGCGGAGGGAGGAACCAACAATGTGCTGATTAAAAGGACACACAAAATGCACATGTTATTGTGTTTGTTTACTCTTCCATTGAAAGAGAACCCGTGAGTAAAGAGGGAATTAATCTCCAGCATGAAATCCGGAGGCAGGAAGTGGTGAAATCAGACCCAGGGCTAAGAGCTACGGGGAGGGAAGGTGCGGGGTGACCTCAGCGGGGTGACACTCCTGAGGCTTAAAAGCCCAGACACCAGCAGAACTCTAGCCGTGTGCAGGACTCTGCTTGTCACCGGGCCATGGGCCACAGTGCGGCTCAGGCAGTCCTCTGCCACCCCTGTGGCCTGTGTCAGGCTCTCCTTTAAGGGGAAGAATGAGCTTTGCGAAAAAAAATAAAAAAAACCTCTCGGGAAGGACAGCTTAAATCGCCTGGGAGAGGGAAGCGTTTGACAGGCTAATCTGCCCGTCAGAGAGCAAAGGCAAAGCACCCTGGGAGCGCTAAACTGTTCTAATTGCCGTAGCAGCAGGCTGTGTCCCGGGGTGGTCAGGTGATTAGCATGTCGCTCCGACACTGAGAGGTGCGTAACTGAGTCAACTTGCCGCTGTCCCCGTAAATGGGCTAACAGCCCTGCAAAAAAGAACACCCCTTAAACCACAACTATTCAGATTTATGCAACTCAACCAAAACAACAGGAATATCTTACTAAACCCTCTGTAATTAAAATAAACTGCTTCCTCCGCCACTCTGTTCTTAGCTGTCTGTGTTAGTGATTAACTCCAGGGTTCAAATTCATAATTTCAAAAAACAGGAAAAAAAAAAAGGCATACATGACCAGCTATGGGTACGGGGACAGCCAGAAGAACCAAGTTCCATTTTAACTGGCCCTGTTTACATATCACCTTCTTCCTTTCCTTCTCCGCAGTAATGTTGTTCGTGGATTTACTTAAAAGACCTAAAGAAATGAGAGAAAATATATATTATAATGTTTGTGCCCTCCATCCTGGGGATGCGGGTAGATGGGTATCAGCAAAAGGCGATGTTCAGGTCCATGGTCTGGCGAATGGCGAGTCTTGTATCGACAAGGGAGGAAAACAAACAAGCTGCTGGGGGCCTCAGTGGCAGAAAAGCAGTCAGTCTCTTTCTGACTACAGATCAAAGCGCAATGAACACCTGCCCCTTTTCTGCCGCAGGCTGCTTCCCCCCCCCCCCCCCATACAGAAGCTTAACATGTGAGCTGCGTACAGTCCCACGTAAGATGAAGCCTAAATCTGAGCCCCTAACAAACTGCCTGCTTAAACTGAGAGGAAGGGTGAGTGTGCAGACGCATAAACCGACAGGGGAGATGAAAGCATCCAGGTCTTTCCGTGGCGTTTTGCATCTCAGCTGATAATTGAGCTGCGATGGAAATTAGCAGATTAATGAAGGCCCAGACACACCAGACCTGACACGTAGACCCTTCCCGCTACTGACGCCGTGTCACTGCTGTACCTAAGAGAGGCGTCTGACTCTCCACATGCTCAAGACCAGGGTGGAGAGTATTTTAGTTTAAACACCAACTCCACTGTCTGAATCGTCACTGCCTACCCTCACCTCCACGCAAGCGATTCGGGAAAAACGTGGGATGTCAGGAAACACTGAGCCAAAAGATGGCCCGCCGTGCACATAGCACATCCAGGCTCTCATTTAGTTTCTTTAAATAGATGACAGCCTTCCCAAAGCATGCAATTTTCTCAGGGTAACAACACCGGGCAAGCTTGGGCACGGGACCGCCGTGCTGTCGCTGGGCCCGAGACGTCCTTCATGCTCCAGTGTACCTTATTTTCACAAAACATTGATAAAGGCGCCACATCTTCACAAAGGAAAAAAAATGTCATAGGTAGCAGGAAAACAGGCTTTCCTAGCAGGTGCCAAAAAAGTTCCTTCAGCTGGTAAATAGCACACATTTCATGGGAAGAGTCACAAAAGTAGGTCGATCGCATATTATTTGTTGAGTAGGGAACGGAGATAATTTAAAATGTAGATTTGGGATGAATACAAAGCACATTAAAAGCTCAAAAGGGGAAAAATTCATTTCACGTGCATTTGCAATGAGTTCTGCTCCCAAACTGAGGTCACTCCTGTTCACCCTCACCTCCCAGTTACTCACTGTTGCAAAAACCTGAATAACTTAAGACCTGGTGTTATGAATATCACAAAACACAAAGAAAATACACATGCAGTATAGGAGAGCTGGGCAGCCATGGCATGACTTAAAAGAAAAAACGAACAAAAACATCAAAATGAACGTTTATTTAGGTGAAAGCTGGATTCTTGTATTGGGGCAGAGCTGCTGGCAAACAGATCTCTTTGTTTCATTGTGTTAAAAGCCCAGTGCCGATGGCCCACAACAAATCTGAGAATCCCGCATGTCTATAAAGCAGGCAGAATTAGAATACAGATGATGAGATAGCATGGGAGGAGGAAAGTGCCTTTAAAAGCATTGCAACTTTACTGCGTGCCAAGGCACCCATTCAGACAGATGCGTCAGCCTCCCATCTAATGGTCTCCTTGATAAACAAATAATGGGACATTGTTGGGAAAGGATTTTAAATCCTAAACATTTAATAACATCCTTTCTGTAGATTCTATTACATAATAATTCTCCTATATTTCTAAGAGTAATTTATTGTAAAGTCTCTATCAGTCACATGAAAAGGACTTGTGTTAAAAATTATTCTACTGACTGCAACCCTAGGCTGTAGATCAGGGGTCTCCAACTCCGGTCTTGGAGAGCTACCGTCCAGTAGGTTTTCCATCCTACCCGGCTTCTGATGAGCCACACCTTTTCTCAGGTAAATACCAGGAACAGGTGTGGCTCATCAGAAGCCAAGTGGGACAGAAAACCTACTGGTTAGACATCCCCATGTTGGAATTTGTGATCCAGGGCTTGGCAACATCCAGGATATACAAAGAATACAAATATGATCTGCAGGTTTCCCAATATCATACTTAAGCCAGTTTCCAATAAGACGTCTCTGTTCACAAATTAACAAATATGCCAATTTGAGTCGTCTCAAAGAAAATGGATGGTGACACAGCGGCTCAGTGGGTATCAGTGCAGGAGCTCGAATCCTGCTTTCCTCCCATGTGCGTAAAGAGCTGCCATGTTCTCACTATGTAGCATATGCTTCCACCAGATACATCTCTTGCGCCTGTGGGCTTCCTCAAACAGTCCAAAGACGTGCAGTTTGAGTAACATCCATCCGTCCGATGTCTATACTTGCTTTCCCTATGCATGTTTGTAGGGGTCTGGAACCAACCCCGAACGCTATGGGCTTTGCGAGATGGGGCGCCAAACAGTTTGAATAACATACAGCTCAAAATTGCCCACTGCCAATGGTTTTGTGTATGGATGTGAGCCCTACAAACAACTGGCATTTTATCCAGGGTGCACCCCTCTTGTGTGCCCTGTGCTACATGGGACAGGCTCCAGGCCCCTCCTATGACCCTCACCAGGATAAGTAGTTGGGTGGATGGGTGAATGGGTGGATGGATGGATGTTTAAAACTGAAACATACAATCAGTTGCCGATATACTTCCAGTAAATAGAGCTGCTTTTTTCCCTCTAGTACATTTGTATTTATCATATTCTATGTTCCAATTACTCATTTTGTCATCTGTAAAATAGTCAATGCAGTGCGAAGCTTTACACATCTTTATTAATTTCTTAATCCCCTTACTGAAAAACAACAATATGTCTTTGAGCCAGGCAGCATAACTTCACAGGACTGTTGCTTTCCGTAACTGAACATTTGTCCTGTGTTGAGACACACACACTGCAGATGCAAACAGCAATGACAGCTAAATTGCAACATCCTACATGTCTGAGAAAGCCCATTTGTCAACAGGCAGTTGATCGTTACTCTGTAGATGCCCACGTTTAGCAAATAACACCCCTGCACTTAATGCACCAGTATGGGAAACACAGGAAGACGGGCCGACTTCTGGAAGAGCAGCACGTGACTGACATCTCATCGATAACATGCACATGACACTGCTGAAAAAGCCATTAAACTCCATGGCTGACAAATCGATGAATCCTATCACAAAAAGAGAAAAAAAATTACGCAATCAATCAACTTGAGTATCCTGTCTGCTCGTAACCCCCGCATAGCCTGAGAAATGACTTGACCCCGATGGAGTCAGACAGAATGGCCGACAGGTGAAGGAGCACCTACACACCGCCACTGGTCTGTTGCCAAGGAAATTCAGGTCTGTGTTTTCCCCGAAGAGGTACCCTTCTGGGTGAGTGGAGTCAAACTTTTCTCCTCCCATGATGAAATGGCTGGCAAAGTAACTACCTGTAAAGAAGACAGAGAGTGGAAAGGACAGTGATCGAGCAAAGAGCATGTAAGGACATGGTTAATGTCATGGTTAAGGACATGTAATTGTATGCCTGGGGGGTATATTTGGGGTAACTCTTTATGGCAGCATATATTTTTAGTAGTTTTTACGTGCTGCTACATTTCACTGCACCTATGACTTTTCGGCCTCCGTGAATCACCCCTCTATTCTTACAAGAAAAGCTGTGTGCACTTATAAACTGCATCGAATATGTTAGTGCAAAATAAATAAGTGCATAAATAAGACCCTGTTTGTGATTTGTGTATGCAATTGGTCCTGGGTTTACTTTCAATAGTATTACAATACATTCTGGGACTGGTGCTAGTTCCCCACAGCCTGATAACTGACATCTTATCTGACATAAATGTGATATAAATGACATAACTGACCTAAACGAGCACTACCAGCTATACTGCTATACTATATTTCCCCATCCAAATTACCATTCAGCCGTGCGCACCTAGCAGGTATCTTTATGTAATCCATAATAGATGGGCCTCTCTACCATAAGCTTTCCCCTCTGCACAGCTGAATAATTCAGTGCTGGGCTCAGGAGGTCAGGCTATCCTGTGCCAGTGGAGCGCTTCACCTGTGCTCAAATGAGCTTAATCTTTAGGGTGAACACATGGAGAACATCTACTTGTTAAGATATAGACCTGCAGAACATAGTAATTAATATGTATACTGTACGAAACATGGTAGATGATTCAGTCACTAAAGCATACTGTCATAATCAATGTTCAGTATCATGCATATTCTTTAATATTTTGTTTTTTAATCTTACCGCATCCTCCACACTTACACATTATTTTTATGCGTTACTTATCAATAAGGGGACACCATCACGGTTTAATTGCTTTTGGTAGACACCGAAATCCGGATCCTACTCTTGATAGGTGGATACCCTTAAGGGGCTCCCTATCATACCCCGTACAATTAAAACGATTTATTCTACGCGATTCTTGGTAAGATAACGATTAGTATTTTTCAACCAATATATCCCAAAAAACAATTAACAGCATTCGACTACACAACTGTCACGGTTTCCTTAAAATATCCGTAATGTAACGTAAATGTTATATATGCGTTTACGTACACATGCATGCAGTGACACGAAGCGTAGCGCGAACAAGCAGTAACGTTACGTATATAAAGCAGGTACAGTGCGCTCATATTACGATTCATGCGAGTGCTTGGTCGCACTTACCGGATTTCGGTGGGTATCGGTAGACCGAATTAGAGGGGATGTCGACCTCCTCCACTCCCGCATTTTGTCGACTTGTCAAAGATCCCATTTCCAGATGAATTTGGAAAAATATATAATAAAATCAAGCAAGCATCACCACACCAACTTCAACATGAGAACCTGTATTTCTTTCCTTCCTTTAATACCAAATGCGACGAAATTTAACTGGTAAAATATTTTGTATTATTACACATTTTGTTTTGCCCTATATTGGTGTTTCTATTAAACCTTACTAAATTTATGGTATCGTAAGCTAATACCTGAACGGCCCTTGCTTACTGTTATACATAAGGATGTAACAACACCGACAAGCGGCTAAGATATAAACCTGCAGCGGTTTTTACCGCAGGGTTCGAACTGCGTCTTTTTTTCTCTAAGCTCTTTATTATCCTTCCTGCACTTGACTGCACCGCTTTCGGACTCCTTCAGACAAAAGGGGGAAAAAGCGCACGGCTGCGGGAGGGCTACGGCATCTTGTGAGACCTACTTCCATTAGGTTTGGGTTTCTCGGTACCCTATCACAAACCCCGGCTGTCACAGAACGCCTCTAATGGCTACCTCTGACGTCAGGTCTCGGTCCAGACTACGGGGTTTTGCGCAGTACGATCCTGCTCCCGCTTTGCTAATATGACCTTCCCATCACTGGCATCGCTCACTGCAGTGCGGGACTTTAACCACGGCCGACGGAGCGCGGTCTGGGCACGGAATCTTAACCCAATGCTTATCATTTATTTTCACTTTTAATATAACAATAAGGTATAGTATTACATAACGGTAACGTTTGGCCACACTGGATTAAACTTTAATGATTTTAAATATTAATGTGTAGGTATACATTTCCATTATGCAACATTTCCACACACGTTCATTATAAGATATTCAGTAATAATTTTCCTCAACGTTATATAGTGCTAGCTGTCAGTAGCTTGTAGCCACGTGAAAAATTGGCAAACTACATAAAAAGTCTTTACAGTCAGCTTTCTATTTCCAAAGATTATTGCTGACGTCTCAATGGAATTAGTCTACAAAAATGTAACCTTACGATAGCTTCTTATACCCCATCGGACCACTACCTTTTCAAGCCGTAATTGCATAAATGAATTTTTCAAACGAAAAAATACCTACCAATGCAAAGTCGTCTGACTGTTGACCAATGATATATCGCCTTTTAGGTGCCGTGCAGTTAGAGAAACCAATAAGAATAGTTCTAGTTTTTCCGGTCTCCAATCCAGACTGACTAGTCAATGAGAATTACGTTTCTTCAGCCTAGAGGACGTTCGCTTGAAGGCCAATGATATTTTCGTGCGTTTGAGTGCTCTTTCACAACTGTCCAATCACTGATCTTGAACGACTTGGTTGTTGGTGGTGACGCTGGAAAATATTTTTGTTGCTGCTGGAAGGCGAGACGCCTGAGTTGGGAGGATTAATGGGGATTGTATGACCTAGAATTCGCCGACGCGTTAGTGTTTTCTCCTTTTTTTTAACCGATCGTTAACGTTGAGTGAAATCTACGCGTTTCATGTCGACGATGTCGGTGAACATGGATGAGCTCCGGCACCAAGTGATGATCAACCAGTTTGTTTTGACCGCTGGTTGTGCCGCTGACCAAGCAAAGCAGCTCCTCCAAGCAGCTCACTGGCAGTTCGAGGTATGTTTACATCATGATCCTGAGTGTGCTTGGTGTTAGCTCTGGGCTGCTACTCCGCTTAGCTTTGCTTTGTATTATGTTGTAGATACAAGCTGCGGACACAATTTCTTCAGACGGAGTAATCTTGCCAGTATTGTTAGCTACCTAGCTAACAACACTGGGAACGACCATTGGGAAAATAACGTGTCCACAGATCGATTATCTTGGTTCTTATTTTTCATGGTGGTTGTTATATGTATTTTAGTATGATATGCAAGTTAGCGCCTGGTATGGAGTAAACAAATCGTCCAGCGCTAATAGACACGATGTACCCCGTGTAACACGACTGCGGTTTGGCTGCTGACTAGCTAATCCGGAAGACCAGCAACTGGGTGCTATGCTAGGTAGCTCCTTGTCCAACAGAATAATACGCGTTTAATCTTCCGCATTGGTTGGAGGTGCAGTTAACCGTCTAATGCAGGAAACCAGATGTATTTTTTATTTCATTCGGTATGATATATGTATACTGTTTGGTGTATATAGCCAGATAATATGACATCAGGCCGATTCTGGTCGTATATGGAGAAGTCCAAGTGCACATTGAAATATGTTTAGAAGCTAGTTCGTAGGTGGTTCCTATATAAGTGAAGCGATATGCGTCTGTGCGGCTATCTAGCTAATCTCCAGTGTTTGTTTACATTCAGTTGCTGGTTACTGGCAGTTGGTGGTAGTATCCGGTCAGTCGTTTTCCGCCACGTTTGTATTGACAAAATGAAAATACTCAGCAGTTAAGACATGTTTTTTAAGTGAAGATTTTATTATTAAGAGAAAAGTGTTTTTAAACTGTACCTCTGAGTATCCCCTGCTATGATGCAAAATGTGTAAACGCTTTTAACATTCCAGTCCCGCAGTTTAACAGCGTATTTATGACGAAAAGTTGATCTTAAAACTCCCAGTAAAAACCTAATTGATCGTATTGATTTAGAGCTGAAGAGGTTTTTGTCATCTTGCTAGATGTCGCATGTCGAAAATACACGTAAAACAGACTTATTGTGGGTTTTTGAGTAGACAGAAAGATAGATCCCATAGTTTTGCATTTTGTTTGAAATTAGATGTTCTTAAGCACGACCTAAATGTAAACATTCACATGTTTTAACTTCTCAACAAGACGTTCAGATAACTTTAAATTCATTTACTTTATATCTACTTATTTTCTATGTAACTTAATATTAATGCCAGTACAGTGTACATGGACATTTTAAATCGTGTATATGTAAAGTTAGTTATTAATTACATCTATGTTTTTTTTTAATTGGGATGATTTAAGAATCACCCTAAGAAGCTGTTTTATTCGGTTAGTTTAGACACTGCCTTAAATTTGTTTTTAAGGAAATGTACAACAGTAAGTACAGGAATAACTGGTGTGGCCCGTTTTTCATGTAAACAATGCTAAATATTAATGCCCTGTAATATGAATGAAATACATTTTTGTATTTCATTTTGTATATAACTAATACATTTGCTTATAATTACAGGGATTCTCCATTTAGTAAGGTAATTCAGTGGCATAACAGAATTGTTGCTCTAGTTGAAATCACATTTATCATTCATAAAGATCATGAAGATCTGTTTACGTTCTTTCTTGAAACTAAAGCTGTGGTTGAGCCATGAGACTGAATTTCCCCATGAGACATCCCAGGTAATGCTAATCGCGATGAGATTTTGCTTGTATAACTAGTGCAAATTGATGTTGTAGTTTACATGCATGTCATCTCAGAATCAAGCTGACAATTGTTTCTGGTACTGGAATAAGGACTCCTCATGTCCAAAACCCAGTTTATTGAACACTAAACCATCCGCTTCCTTGCTTCTTTTTTTTTTTTTAACAAGACACAATTTATTCTGTTGAGCTGTATTTTGTTGGACTCTTGCATAGCACACATTCCCAAACTGGAACCATATATTGTACTTTTACTGGTGGAACACTCATCTTTTTCCCGATGGATAAAATTTTATAGGTTTTGTTTTTTCATGTTAATTTAAAATGAACATATCTGATGTAGTAGTACAAGTATAAGTCACAAATTTTATATAAGCCAGTAGGGTTTAAATTCTGCTTCATGTCTCTCTTACTTTTTAATGTAATGTCTTGTAAATTGAATTGCATTTTGTGCACCCCATTTTTGTTTTATTTTTTAACAGTCTTAACTGTATTATTGCAACACAGGACACACTTCCCACAAACTGGCTAAGTAATTTTGACATGCCTTTACAGATGTGAGACAATATCCTTGGTTTGAACAGGAACAGCACACTCCCCCTTCATGTTGCTTAATGACTGAGTGGCATGCAAACGGTGTTGAGTCATACTCAGAGGGAGCGCCACAGACTTATTGCCGTTTCCGATCACAATAGTTCATGTTGAATCATGAATGGCGGATAGTGTCCTGTATACCCAATGCAAACTTGGATTCCTTATGACCCTCCCTTATTTTCTTATTTGGTTTTTCTCCTTTGTTTTTAGTATCTGACAAGAATTGGCAGACAACTACATGCTTAACCAAGATGCCTTAATAGTCTTGGGTTTTCGTTAAGCTCAGTTTTGATAGCGGGGTGCCCCAAGTGATTGAAGTGGTTTTATTGCTGGGGCTTGTCTCTGTGAGCCACTTCTCATGCTTTGTAGTAGAAGAGAACCAACAAATCATAGCATTGTTTTCGGGAGCTCTAGGTAGGTCAAAGGAAGCCATTGATTGTTCTGATGAAAACAGAGCTTCTCTAGACAAATGTATTATGAGAGGGCAGTACTGACTGTTGCTTGCTGTTGTAATTTCTTCCATCTTCTTTCCCCTCCTTCAACTCTAATCCATAATTTTTCCTTTCTGTTAGTCTTACCTTGGCAGGGAGCCCCTAGATCTGCTTGTATGTTGCACTGTTTTGCCATTGCAGGTCAGTTGCATCATATAGGCTTAACCAAAGGGCCAAAGCGGTGATTCCCAGGGGCTGTTTGTCAGGACAGCATGCATTTTCTGAACTCTTTGGTTCTGCCAAAATTTGTGGGGGGGGGCATATCTGTTACAGGCACCGCATCAAACACATCTTTAAATACAGAGGTGCCAAGACAACAGAACTCATCTGTTTTTTGTTCCTATACCATGTGTACATTTTAAAATTTGGGATCTCTGATTTGGGTAACTGTTAATCATCCATAGCTTACCAGATTTTTATAGCATTATACTGTGGTGAGTTGTTCTGCAACCCCCCCACCCCCTTAAATAATTTCAAATTCAGTGTAAGTTTTTACACATACGCTAGCAGGCCGAGGCTGTGAGAACTCTGAATTGTAAGTGCGCTGGCTGCATGCGCACAAGGGAATAGTACAAACTCAGTGCCCTCACAGACAATGGGAGTCTGGTGTCTGAACGTTGATATGTGTGTCACGTTTAGCAGTGAGCATTCCTCCACTGCCACCACCACTGTGCGTCGTGGAGGAACGGCCAGGCATTCAGCAAGGGGGGGG
>JABFEA020000098.1:11306903-11341393 GCA_019775915.2 Cyphomyrus plagiostoma
TGAGGAAAAAAAATTAATTTCAACCATTTTGGAATAAGGCTGTAACATAGCAAAATGTGGAAAAAGTGATGCGCTGTATTTATCTATCTCACAATTTAGATTTTTGCTTTTTTTGTAAATTGTTCAAAGGTTTGTGAATTTGTTTCTTTTGGAATGATTTACACTTTTGTACAGTAGATCAACTTGAAAAACACTGCAAGTGTAGAATCATAGACAAAACAAAAAATAGTTTAGGGTGCTGACTACTTTTTCAAGGCACTGTACAGCTAGATCTTTTCAATAGTGATTTCAAGTGCACATGTCTTTACTGAAGTTAAAAAGTACTAAATTTAGAGATTCTCACACTGTTTATCTGCCAACCTGCCTGGATTCTTATACTTTAGACCTGCACAACCTGCCATCCATGCAGCAGTTTGTGTTTATTAAAATTAATGGCTGGATTGTGTTATGAGTTAATGCTGATCTTGCGATCCTGTCATCATAAATGCATGAACCCAGTGAGCAATCAGGACATTACGTGTGTTTTCCACCAGTCACTTCTCCCTCTTGGACTTGAAGATGGTCCATGTGAATTTCCAGCCTCTGCTGGATCTCATTGGCATTATCTACTGGTAGTGTGGACTGGGACACTGTAGTGTGGGACAGACGTGCTGAGGAGGACGTAGGGCGTCCCCTTCCAGAACTGGACAAGGCTGCAGAAAAGAAAATCTATAAGGTTTGGGTGAATTTTCATGATTGAGAGTGCAGCTACATGGAAGAATAACTTAATTAAAAATACTTAAAAATATGAAAACCAAAACTCATTCATTAAGTTTAACCCAATTAAAAATATTGAGAACGATAAAATGCTATTTTGTATGGGTATGCAACAGTGTAAATAAGGAGAACTTTGTGATTTTGATACTTTGACAAAGGAAACACTTAGATAAAACCTTTAGATGTTTTAATAAAGGTATTTCCATAGCCAGGTATTTTTGCTGGAGAAATTCAAGTACATCGCTTAAGGGTACTACAGCAGATTTCCTTACAGTACTTAAAGCAGCAGGACTTGCCCTAAGCCACTACAGTACTTCCCACTGTCAGCCACTGGGACATTAGACCTGCACACACTGCAAGACTCACCTGATTGGCTGCGATATGTCCTGGCACTGTGAGGACGTGCCATAGTCCTCAAAGTTCCCTTGACAAGGTTGAGTTTTTGTGACTGTGACCTGTTCACATTCTCTCTGCCTCTGCAAGTACCTGTGACAGAAGAATAAACAGCCAAGCCCCTCATTGATCCAGCTCTTTAATTACACAATAATACCCCTATCTGTCTCTAATTTAATAAAATAACTCATAAGTATTGTCGCTTAAAGGCTGCCTACTGTAGAAACCTTGAGGAATAAGTCTAACCTTAATCACTCTGCTTAATACCTGTCAATAGGTGTTTTTTCCTAATTTGACTTGGATATGATTCATGTCAGAATGAATTACTTTGAATCCAATTGGGCTACATCTGTTTCAAAGAAATGTATGTTATATTAATGTTTTTTATTTTAAATGTGGCATAAAGTGGCAGCATGACATGTAATGATCAAACAGGAAAATGTTTTTTGACACCTCTGCTAAGCTTCGTTATTTACTCTTTGAGCACCCATATTGTTGATCTGACATTTCATGAACAGGACATCCTTCCAAGATAATGACCTTCTTTAGGGATAATGGTTGGCAGACCGGGATCCATGTTCTTGACTGTTCTTGTAGTCAGACGGCCCTTGTAGACTTGTCCATTCAGGCCAAGAATATCCACCTCTTCTGCCTGACAGAAAGACACACACACACACAAAAATATCCTCAAAGGCTCGTCATCTGGTATGACAGGAGATTTGAGAGGCTTTAGCCTTAGACCATGATGTAAACAACAACAAAGAGAGTAATGCATGAGTCATGCTGGGGACAACACCCACCTGAGCAGGCAAAGTTGGTCTGGGTGAAGATTGTGCTTCAGAGGATGACTGCATGAAATGGGTGATGTGTTGCAAACGGGTGCAGCGCCGGTTGGCTAGGGCGAGGGTATGGCTGCCGCCGCAGTTTCTGGACACCGGCAGGTAGCGGTAGTCCGCCATCTCAGGAATCCGCTCACTGATGAATGAAGAAAAGAAGCCAGAAGACAGTTCCAGATGTTACAGCCAAAACACTGTAAGGTTCTGCATTGTCTCAATAAAAGCATGTATTTCTACCTTTGAGGATGCAGATACTTGTCACTGGGGCTGTACCCTCAAGGATCTGCTAATTGTACCCTACCTTTTAGTCTAATTAATGGTACAGAATATCTCATGTCAGAACTAGCCACAATAATGTGAGGATCAAAGGGCAGGTAGAACAAATTAACGTGGGTATAGCCTGTGCTCTGACTTGCCTTTCTGGTTTCTAGATTGGCTGAGTATGAACATGGACTGACTGAGTGTATCAGGATGATTCATCCAGATACTGCCCACGAGCCACTTCCTGCAGACACTTCCTGGACTGGACCATGTTGAATGCCTTAGATAATTACAGTTACATGGACTTTCTTGTGCTCAATAACTGGGACACTTCCTATGCTTGGACTTACTTTATTAACTAGGACAAGTCCCCAACCCACAGCCTCCCACGGGCCACTGGAGCCTGGAAAGAAATTTGTCCATTGCCCAGGGTGTGGATGACAGAGACGTGCGGTGCATACACATGGTAGAGGGCATAGTTATTGCTGCCATTAACTTGAAGAGAGACAGGGGAAGGAGGTTAAGAGAACCCACACGCTTGGCTTACTAAACTGTGATTTGGTAAGATACTATCGTAAGATACTATTTTAGCTTATAAATGTCTACAATGGGGGAGGCATGGTGGCCCAGGGGTATGGGTGCAACAATGCACTGTGGTACAATGGTACAATACTGTGCGTTCTGGTTAACTAAGACAGTATATAAAATAGAGGTTCACGCCTCCAATGAAATGCATTAATGTTAACACAAGAGGGTACAATAGTGTTGCCTTGAGATTTTATTTTTGCAATTTGCACTATTGTCTGCACAGTAAAGAAAAACTCAAGAAAAAATGGTTTGAATACAGCTTTTTTGTAAATATACACACCTAGAAGGAACAAACAAGAACCGTGAGATCTTAGCTTGTTTTCAGTCTTATTTTGTTGAATATTTTGTGAGAGTATTGAACCGTTAGCCCTGAATCATCCATCTAACTGAATTGTCAGTAGACTATGTCTTTACACCCCTACCCTACAGTAGCTTCGTTGCTCCAGGGTCAGGGTTCAGCTTCTGCTACCTGGCTCTGACAGTGTGGATTCTGCATGAAATCCCCTTGTTTGCTTGCGTTTCCCCCAGATATGCTACTTTCATCCTTCTGTCCATAAATATGTATTTAGATTAATAGGTAGTGCTAAACTACCTGTACTATGACTAAGTGCCCTAATATGAACAAGCCTCCCCTCCTAGATATTTCTTATTGTTGGGGATTTCAGGTCCAGAAGCTACAAATCCAGACCTAGATTTTGATTCTACCAACCAGGTGAGTACTCTGTGACTGTGACTCCTTATGCTCAACTGGTTGGTAGAAACAAAATCTTGGTCTGGATTTGTAACTTCTGGACCTCAAATGTCCAACACTGATGTTTCCTGGGATAGGCTCCAGATCCCCCATAACCCTGAACAGGACAAGCAGTTACAGATGGATGGATGGAAAATGGACACAAAAAAGCCATACTGAATTTGATAGGTCTTGTTGCCTATTTCTCTACACCTCTCACCCTCGGCAATGCTGACGCAGTTGCTCCAGCTCATATACAGTATACGGGCGGTTGGATTTGTGGGATGGCAGGCCAGGAGCACAGGGAATGCTGATGAGCTGCCTGTGCAGGAAGGACCAGTAAGTGTCAGACAGGAAGCACACTGGTAAAATTGGTGATGGCAGCACAATAACAGTCTGTTTGGACTTACGGCCCTGGGGTCAACATGTCAACAGGTCGGTCACAGGAAATACAATGGAATCGCGCCACTAGCTGTCTGCAACAAGGAGAAAGGGAGTCATAAGCTGCAAATTACTTGGTCATATTCTGTTCTTTATAGTTAACTGTCAGCAATCTGGGTTGCAAATGTCTCTGCAGATGTGCAGAAAAACAGTGACTAGATGTGGACTGTTATCTATCTTTTTTAACTTGCAACCTTTTTCTTGCACCTTTTCTTTTACATCCATTATATTTACTCTCACAATTGCCTAGAGTCATGGAAAAAAAAAATTCAGGACATCAAAGTGAAGTAGAAACCCCCTCCTAAGAAAACCTTACACACAAACACCCAGGAACCGTAAAAAGCACACACAAGCATCCAGGAACCGTAAGAAGCACACACAAGCACCCAGGAACCGAGAAGCACACACAAGCACCCAGGAACCGTAAGAAGCCCACACAAGCACCCAGGAACCGTAAGAAGCACACACAAGCACCCAGGAACCGAGAAGCACACACAAGCATCCAGGAACCGTAAGAAGCACACACAAGTACCCAGGAACCGAGAAGCACACACAAGCACCCAGGAACCGTAAGAAGCCCACACAAGCACCCAGGAACCGTAAGAAGCACACACAAGCACCCAGGAACCGAGAAGCACACACAAGCACCCAGGAGCCGTAAGAAGCCCACACAAGCACCCAGGAACCGTAAGAAGCACACACAAGCACCCAGGAGCCGTAAGAAGCACACACAAGCACCCAGGAACCGTAAGAAGCACACACAAGTCCCACAGTGTGACTACAGAAGAGGAACGAGGTGCGACTCCCCCAGTGTATTGCTCACTTCCTAAACCCAGCAGCGTCATCCAGCTCTAGCGTAGGCTGGGCCTGCAGCTGCATCCGAATAGCCTTCCAGCGTTCCTCCAGCTGTGCTTTTAGGGGATCCAGCTCGATGCGGTTCAGCTGTGGGAAGAAACGTCTAATGCAGCAGGCGCCGTGGTGAGCCGTAAGGGCAATCCGTACGTATTATGCACTATATGTACAGATGGATGCTCTCTGTAGTGTACCAGTGTCTATTTTCAGCATTGCTATATCTAAATTTGTACAAACCACTGTATTTATCATCTACCTTGTGTTCAGGCCTATCTGTCGTGTATCTAATGTCTTGTATTTATTCTCAGTTTGTTTATTTCCTAGAACAGGGGTCACCAAGGATATGGGTAGTAGCTCTCCAGGACCGGAGTTGGAGACCCCAGGCCTAGAGTTATGGTCTATTATCATGGTGCCCTGTGTGGCAATGAGTATTCTGATTAAGCATGCTAAACTTTAACAGAGAAAGAGTGCTTTAAATAAATTAATAATTAGATATCATTTGTTTCTCTTTAAAGAAGATACTTATTCTTCTGCTTAGGATAACAAAAAATAGTCCAAGAAGACATCAGACTGGTGTTTATGCGTTAACTTAAATGGGTTCGAGTATCAAGAGCTTCACCAAGTGTTGATGGGGATGTACTCTCCACGTTACTCGGCTGTAACCCTAACCTTGCTCTCCATCTCAGCAGAGATTTTCTCCACAACATTCTGCCAGTCCTGCTCCTGGCCGGTGACTTTGCCCAGGAGCTCCTGAAACATGGAGCTGAGCTGCTCCGTCATGGTGTCAAACTGCATCCGGCTCACCTTCGACTCCAAGGCCCGCTTGTCAGCTTTCTGCAGGACATACACACATCTACATGATAGATGACGGCTTCACACCAGTCAACTTTCATCTTCTGGGACCATTTCACAGAAATGAGGCCCACGTTTGGCTGGTCGTGCTAGTCAGCAAGCCATATCTCAATGGACCTCATTAGAGGCAGCCCTGGAGATTCTGGAGCCCATGAATCATATCATATTGGGCCCCCAACACAGACCAATCCAATCACCCCTGGCCTTCATCACTATAAACATAGAAAGCAAGTGGGCTCACAGTTCTGGGCATCTTACAATGTCAATCTTCATTTCCACAAGGTCTCTGTCTGCTTTCTTCTCTTCCAGATGTTTCAGAGACTTGTGCATTTGCTAAAGAAAGCATAACAAAATACATGTTGAATTCTTACCCTGAATCTTGTTCATTAATTACTGAATTTCTATGTTTTGGTACATGCTATTATGCAAGATAATATACAGCTTTATGGCACAATGTTACTCTGCCTAACTACAGTGTCTATGCATGTACTCCATATGCCTCTCATGCATGTTGCTTCAGTCAAAACTGTCTGCTAAATAAATAAAGCAAATATGAGGGTCCCACCGGTAGGTTTACCAATGACTTAGACATTGATACTCATTGACTCTTATAGTATCTGACTCACACTCACAAATATTTATGTAGTTCCATTGCTTTGTTAAGGGACTGAAAAATTATTGTAATGGAATATAAATGATGTCAATCAGGAGTATGATATTCCTTGCCAACGCTGCATCAATAACGAAGCACATTATTCCCCAGGTCCCCCCACTCACATCCATGTTAGTTTGTGTTTGGACCTGATCCTCCACTAGGTGGCAGACTGTGTCGCCAAGCTTCTTGCACTCTTCCTCCAGTTTCAGCATGACCCCTTGCGCAATGCCAATCAGCTCAGAGTTCTGAGAATTAAACAGATAAGAAGGCCAAGACGTCCAGAACTGTCAGGGTGTAATATTACCATAACGTGTTGATGCACTTGCTGAGCCGATGGTTCCTAGGCCTCATTTAAAAGTTACATCATGCTTTTAACTAGTTTCTAGTCTAAGAATAATATAAAAACAGCCACTTACTGATCAATGCTGACAATAAATAGTGGGCTTGTCTGCACTCTACTACTTGTCCTGCCCTAGATAAGTCTTACAAGATCTAATCTTTCCCTCCAGCTTCTCTGTAACAATTTAGCTTCCTTATCTCTGTTCCAGATCGGTTGCTTGCACTGTGACAGTAACAAAAAAAAAAATGTTTTTCAGAAGCGGCCAATACATGTCAATCATCTCTGGTAAAATAGTTCTGCCTTAAAAAAAATCCAAAAATCTCCTTTGCAAAACACCTTCCTGTGTTTGGGTATCATACCTTCATTCTGTCAGTCATTAATCCATCCACTAGACCCTTCGTGTAGTTCAGCTGCTCCAGAAGATCATCATGTGCATTCTGGTTAACTAAAAGGGTATATAAAATAGGGGTATATAATGCCTCCGTTATAGGTAACCAGTTGCCTAGTCCACCTGTGAATGTCAGGAGTGATCCTACTCCGTTGGGCTCTTGAGCAAGACCCTTATCTGGCAATTGTTTCATCCAGGGCATGACATTAATATACATCCAGCCCTGCAAGCAGGTCCTCCAACTCACAGTTAAAACTAGCACAGCGGTGGCAGGATTTGCAAAAAACTCACACTGTTCCATTCAGACTAGCGTGGTGCTAAGGTATCACCCCCCACATGGCTGCACCCGGGTTCTCATTCCTGAGGTGGTTAGGCGTGTGGTGGGTGCGGCAAAGCACTGTAATGAGTGCACGCTCCTTACCTCTCTATCTAGTCCTGTGTTTCTCAACCTAGTCTCCAGGAATCCCCAGACAGTCCATGTGACTCTCTGACAGGGAGCTGGGAGGGAGCAAAAATGGAAAAATGTGGACTGTCTGGGGGTCCCCAAGGACTGGATTGAGAACCACGGATCTGGTCATGATTATCTGGTCAAGTTATGATCGGGCGTTTATGACAGGACCATGTTTTTGGATAGTGGGAAGAAGCCAACATGCCCAGATTAAACACAAGTAGACATTAACCAAGCTGAGGTAAACTTCAGTTCTGTGAGAAGACAATTACACTATCTCACTCATATACCACTAACCTGCCAACGATCAGGTCGTACACAGAGCTTTTTATTCTTGGCAGGTTGTAGCAAATGTTCTATGTAAAGTGTCTTTACCGTGATCTTCAGCGATATGATACGCTGATATGATATTAAGATCCAAATGGTTATGGTGCAAGAAAACAATGATAAATAGAATATAAATATGAGTATGAGGGACATTTAAAAACTGAGAATTTAAACATGACGTACCGTGACATGGACATAAGACAAAGAAAAAATGATCATATATAAAGATAAATAAAAATAGTAAAAAAGAAAAAAAAAGAGTTGTGCAAATGGGGATGAGGAGTATGTAGAGGAATGAGCAGGTAAGTGGCCGGCCGTGCCTATGCCTGTGAAGTGATCCGTCAGGTGCTGCAGCTCCGAATGCCCAGCCTTGTCCTTCTCCACCTGGGCCACTCGTTCCTCCAGGGAGTCATGCTTCTTCTTCAGCTGGCCCATGTGCCTCAGGGCATTCACCGTCTCTGCATAGTGTTCCACCCCCACGCTAAGGCGAGACGGCAGCCTGACGTGGGGCTGAGGTGGGCGAGGGGCGGGCCCGTCACCGCCACGCGGCGTGCAGTCGGGTGGTTCCGGGGGGGGGGCCGGAGACTGGGCAACAGCAAATATGACCGTGCTGAACACACATGCAGGTCGGGCAGCACTGAAGCGAAATAACAGCAGATAATCCAGGGTACCTTCAACAGCTGCTGGCCCTCCCTCACTAGGGTATCCTGTAGAACATCCCAGGTGATGAAGTGAGTCAGCTCCTCTGGATCAGGGTACAGCCTCACTGTCTCCTGCACCTCCCTCTTGAACGTATGTCAGCAAAGAAACTTATTGATTAATAACTTACCGGTGCTTCTCAATGTCCAACGTCACTAGTCACAGATCATATAAGTAATACTGATACAAGACAAATATGCCCACTACAATACTTCGAAACGCCAGCGCTCTGATAAATACCACCAAACAAATGGACGTACCAATGCTTTCTCCATGCCTTCCACTTGGTGGCAGCACTGTTCCAGAATTTTCACTTTTCCCAGCAGTTCATTCACGTTCAGCTAGCGAAAAAAAACAAGCATAATGATACAGATCTGAAGTAAGTATAGCTGCATATGCAGATATCATAGGTCATATATGCATATATGCATGTACATATGAATATTCACCTGAACCCAGAGCTTTATTCAGCTAGACTATGGAGAGAAAAACTAAGTCAATGTGTTCAACCTTGAAATGATAATGTTCATATATAAAGCAGTATTAGCCCTTTCAGTTTTCTAATCCTTAATTTCAAATGATTCCTTGTTTCTACGACTGGTGGCTGCAAAACAACTGCAAGAAACAAAAACAAAACACAAAAACATCCATCCGTCCATTCTGCAGTCGCTATTTCCTGATGGGGCCCTAAGCCAATCCCCAAAGTTCCAAGTCCTCACCCAGGAGGTGTGAAGCAGTATGTCCAATGACTGAACCATAAAGCCACTCAAAACTCAACGTCTGTAGAAGTGAAGCATAATTGCACCACCTCATCACAATGTGGATTTATCTCGGAAGTCAGGCGTGTGCCTGTAATTGTGCATTCTTACCTGCGACAGCTGCCCCTGCAGAGTCCTGACCTCCTCCTGTAAGTGGTTTCTGGATGCCTGAAGTTCACTAATCTCCTTTATTAAGTCCTGTATCAGAGCCATGGACTGATGATAAGCAGAGAAGGCAAATGGACAGTACAGTCAGGGGTCTGCTTACACACAGGGGCATTTAAACCTAACACATTCATTAAAATGGAAGCATCTCATGTTTCAGCACTAAAAAAGAATTTTAAGTATTTTTGCTTCTGTTTTGTTCTTTTATCTGAGAAGCTTTAATGCTAAATATATGTAATTCATTGTTCAGTCCAGCATTCCATGGTAAAATCAGGAGTTCTGCAACTCCTTTAAAATTGTCAAAAATATTTATAATAATACACATATAAAATGGTATAATTGCTATTATTTAGAAAAAAATCTAAATAACTGAGTATCAAAGAACATCAATTAAATGTTTGTAGTTCCACTTTAACGCAAATTGCAAGCACTGTTCCACTCTGTGGTGTTGCTAGCCTGATATGACTTTAACTATGATTTTATTCAGCTTGAAAGCTCCTCCATGTCCCTCACCATGACAACAGTAACCCAGGAGTAGCAGAGGAGTAACACTTGACTCTAAGGTATATGAAATAGAAAATATTTAACAAGCTCCTTTGAAGACTGGCTTTGATCTTGTCATACTAGGAATGGCTCACAAATTAATCTAAAAAAATTACGATGTGCACCACTTCCAATTGCTTGAAGGCCTGGAGCCTATTCTAGTCAGCACAGGACATGAAGGATGCCAACACCCTGAAATGGATCCCAGTGAATCAGGGGACCAGTTCATACACATGCTGTCATACACAAACAGTACCTTACAGCTACTTGTGGTAGTGACTTCCTATAATCCAAACACATGACCTCTAAATAATGGGTACAGCATATATGAAGGGTATTAGTGCCCCACAATGGACCGAATTGGCAGGATCTCTTAAAACATTCTCATTAGACTTTGTTTAAAGGTTGTTTTATGAAAAACATGTAGCACAGAACCAACAACCTTCTGATCACAGAGAATCCTAACCCACCCATAAGACTAAGAACTACTAAAATATCTTTAATAAGGGGCAATGTGTGGCTCAGTGGGCTAAGCCTCTGTGCCTCTAATCATGAGGATGCCGGTTCAGCATGTCCACAGTCCATAACCCAGCCTCAGCATGTCTGCGGGTCCTTGAGCAAGGCCCTTAACCCCCAGCTCCCTGGGTGCCACCACAGGTGGCTGCCCTTGGCAGACAACTTACTCCACAAAGAGCAAGTTGAGGGAGGTGTAAAGACAATTTCCCCACAGAGATCAACAAAATACCTATTAATAAAATATCTTTTGCATACTGTACATCTTCAAATGCTAAGTTCTAAGATACAACGCTAAGTTTTGAGATACATGTGTCATTGCCAAACTGTTTTTCGTCATTTTTATTTTTGTTATTTTACCAGAGCAAGTATATAACTTATTTACAAGATTAGCACAAAAATTAAGTTGAATATTTAAGTTTGCTGTCACTATAGTTTCCAAGCATTCAACAATCACACCTTAGAGAGCAATAATTTTATATTTAAGAACAATACTGTTCCAAACAGAAAACCGAGATGAAGCAGAGAAAATGAATCTCTCTGCCGGTACCAGCTTACAGTCAGTCATAGCACAGATTAGCTGCTATGTGTACTATATCTCCACCATTGCTGTGGGAACCCTTCACTCTAAACAGAATTCCACCGCTTTAGTAGATACACTGTCACAGCACCCGTGCCACAATTGTAGTCAATGGCAACAGTGTGTGTCAATAAATATATAATCCTTAGAGGAAATAAAACTCAAGCCAAATAGCTTAAGTGTAATACATTGTGACTCTGTTCTTTTTTAATGGAAAAGCTATGGGGGTGGGGGGGTCCAGTAAGGGTGATTGTTTCCATTACTTTGAAATCCTTTAGCCATTCTGTTAGAATGACTAGTGATCCATTAACTGGCATTAATATTGATGGTTGGGGAATTACGCTCCATGACACGATGACCACAAAGAAGAAGAGTGAACGCGTGGATCATTCCACAACAGGGCACCAGCCATTGCAGAATAGTTGGTTACAGCATGAGTCTGCTTAACCTCACAAACATCATAATTAATACTGAAGAAAAAAAGCCCACAAGAAACAATCAAGGTTCCGTGGAAAGGCTGAACTCACCCAAACACAGCAATTCCCCATGCTATTTCAGAAGATATCAATGAACCATGATAGAAGTATTAATATTTCTCTTTTTTTGGTGGACAAACAGGATTTATAGAAATCAGAGAACCTGGAGCTACAAACCATATTCAAGTCAGAAACAATGGTGGACATAACAAACCTAAAAGCTTTTCCAAGGTTCTTGAGAGGTTAATCATGCTGGGCCAACTAGGGGAACAGATGACACTGCTGCCCCACCAAAAGCCCAATGTGGACCGTCTATTATTAAACAGGCTTTGATAGATGGTCCTATTTTCCTCCAGTCGGCTAACTTTCACATCACCTGAGACTTATTATTCTAGTCACACTGACAACCTGCTCAGGGGGTATTAATTAAAACTTCATATGGAGAATGAGTTGCAGAGCACAGGACAGGTCCGGGCTTGAACCAGTAAAGAGGAATGTCATTAGAGCCCTAACGCCCTACACAGTACACACTCGTACTGTACCATATTTTCAACTCTTCCCGTGAAACTTGCCTATACCCAGTACCTATCCAGAAAGAAACTTATCACACCAAAAAAACGCAGTAAAACATGGAACTCTGGACCCGAACCGAGAAACCTGAAGAGAGCCTGGGCAGAGTCATCCGAGAAGACAGGAGGCGATGTCCGGTCAGCATCAGCCATTGTCCATTCCTGGGTTAATTGCCACTGACTTGGGGTTGAGAGACCCCCCGCTGAGCAAACTAATTAGCTGGTGCTAAGAGGGCAGGGCTGGTAGTGTACCAGAAGGTGATGCACGTCTCCATCCGCATCGGGAAGGACAGTAGCACTTTTGGTCCAAAAGTTATGTGGAACTTTTGTCACTTTTGAAATGATGAAAGGCATGTTTTAGTTTGCCAAGTCATTTACACAGATCCTTCAATAGGCTGTTCTTATTGCTAAAATTATGTATTTATATCAGTGTGATTAATTTAAATTTCATATATATCGCAAATAGTATAGATAAAAAATAAGGGTACAACCAGCCATAACAAATGTGGGTTTTGTTTCTTAGTCTTTTTTTTAAATCACTCTGTTGGGTAATAATTCTCAGGTATGCCACAGTTTGTGAAGAGAATGGGAAAGTATTAGGGTAATTATTAAATTCCTGTATGTATGCCCTCACTCATCATTTTATGAAGTATGATAAAAGTTTCTGAAGGTATATTTTGGGAAGAAAACATTCACTGTTAAAGTCCACTTATCATGTACAATGTTCAGTCAGTGATCAGTGTTGAGCTATTACTGTAAATACTTCTAGCGACTCAGCTCTGCTCTTGCAAAGGTGTTTTAAGGATATCCTCCTTTCTTCATCCATGTCTGTGGCTAAGCCCTTTAAAGGAACAATGTTTTATTGTGATTCCTCAGTTGGTGGTTATTATCATAATTTAACCTTATTTTTATAGTTTTGCAGTCACTTTTAGCAAACAGCAGTTGAATGGTGAAGAGCAGAATCTGTACTTGGATTTCATTATTTTCAAAGAACATAAGAACATAAGAAATTTACAAACAAGAGGAGGCCAATCAGCCCATCAAGCTCGTTTGGGGAGAACTTAACTAATAGCTCTGATTTAAAGGAACCCAGGGTTTTAGCTTCCACTACACTAGCCGGAAGACTATTCCATACTCTAACTACACGCTGTGTAAAGAAGTGCTTCCTCAAATTTGTTTTAAAATGTTCTCCCACTAATTTCCACTCTCCAGAGGTGGAGATTTCAGGTCCAGAGAGTACAAATCCAGACCAAGATTTACTAAACTATTACATACCGTATACATAATTATTACATGCTAAAATATATCACTTCACAAAGCCATTGGCAAACCTATCTATGATAAAAAAATTTATATTATTGTATAAAATCTATGAGATTTCAGATACTCTAAGAGCTTTTGACACATTTAGACACGTTTTATAAACGTTGCATATGAAATAAGGATGTATTTAGTTAGTTGCAAACCTGACCAAGTCCTACTCTCAAATGAGTAAGAATCCACCCTTTTCATGATGATGACACACACATTGGTCTGCTTAAGTGGTATTCAGGACTGCAGGTCTGCAGAAGGAGATACTGTTGTTGCGGACGCCGATTGTGTGCGGAGTGATTTACTCGTATATATAGTGACAATGCTCTGGATAGGGTGGAAATATACCATGGATTGAATCTGGACTCCTTACTGATACTTGGTGAGAAGGGTTGGGTCATCTGATCATAAAACATGAATTTATTATTCCTGGTTTAATGTGAATATCCAAAGCAAATACAATTATGTATAATCCTGACTAAAACAGCCATAAAGGCTAAGAGCAAGTCTAAATATAAAAAATAGTCAGGCTATTACAGTGTTATTGATGTTGTATATTTTTTCATTCAGCATTACTTACAGTAAATCTAGTCTGCCAGATTAACACAAAGAAACCAAAGATACCAAATCTGGTAAATATACCCTGCAAAAAATTAATTCATTAAAATCACTGTTAATCTTTTCAGTACGAAATTCCAGATTCCTGGATTATTGCACCTTTGCAAAGTAGAGATCCTCAGGTCCGGTCTCTTTCTACTTAATTATTGTCTCCCTGCTGACACTTAATTTAAATCTTATACAAATCTGTTTCGGTGCCTTCATAGAGAAGACGCTCTTGCTGTATTTGTGTATCTCAGTACGAACATATTATCGTTCATTCTCAAACTATATTGCAGTTGTAAATGTCCCTAGAATGCCGTTACCTTAGACACACCATCTTCGTTGGCTTCAACCCTCCGGCGAAGCTGCATGATCTGCCACATATCCTTGACCGGTGAGACGCCGGTACTGGTACAATCTATGAGGTCAGCCGCGCTTGGCAGCTTCTCTAACAAGGCTAGCTTGCTCTCGATATCCCGAAGTTTGTTTTCCATGTTATGGTACCCTCTGGATTCTCCATCTGGAGATAATTGCCGCTCGGTTGGGCCATGTCCCCTCGGGTCCTCATGTGTCCACTGCGTGGTCGTATCTTGTATGTTGAGTCGAGTTATGATCGCATGCAGGAGGGTGTGCAGCGCGCTGAAGTTCACGCATCCTGTGTCTGCGATGCCGATTGATAGATTTACCAGGTCAAATAAACTAATAACTGATGACATGGCAGCACACAAAAACTACAAACTATAGTGACACAATTCGGAAATTTCCCTTGACTAAAATACAAGTTCAACGGTTCTGTATTATACAAATGATCTGTTTGTATCGGAATAAATTTATAAAGTTTTCCGTTCCATCCGTTTCATGATAAAAGTACAAATTCGTTTTTCTTTGACGTAAATTTTCCAAAAAAGAAAGTTGATAGTATTTTGTCTGTCCCATATTATTAAATTAATACATAAAAAATAAAAGTGATCTCAGCCAGCCTACATTCTACTACTGAAAGACAACACGAAACGCCTGAGACTTATCGGTAATATCCAGAGCAGCCTCTGTCAGTATTGCTTTCATTTAGGTGAGTTCCAAGCTCTGTGCCATCTTCGCTAAGTGAACTGCAAACTTGCGTCTTCTCATCGGGCTTCCTTGTTACCATCCCTATTATTCGGTGATTGGGCAGCCGGACTATCAATCTGTAAATGACCCCTTTCTGAGCCATAGCTGGTACAGTCGCTTAGCAATACTCTCTGCAGCTCACTAACCAAGTTATTTCCATTGAGTGGTATGAAAGCGCCATTCCTGAAATATTGCTAACAAGTGCAAAATACAAAGATAAAAGAATGCACGAATAAAAAATGAAACCACACATGCATGTTTGCTTTAATTATATAATTCACACCCTTAACATTACTGATTATCAAAGGGCTGAAACTGAAAGTAAACTCTTTAAAAAAAATAATAAAATTGATACTAATGTCATATCCCTTGGACTACAATAAATAAATAATATTAAAACTGGAAAAGAAATGCGTGAACAACTGTTTAAAATATCTCCTTTATTAATTCTATGCTGCTTTCATTTTATGATCCAAACAAAGGTATGCAGTATGTACTAACTACAGGGATTTATTTATAAAGCCCAGTGCCGGAGCCTGTCGCAGCTGAGCTACTCCCAATGCAATATTCAGACTCACTGATGACGTCAAGCCTGGAGTACTCCAGAATCTTCTCCCATCCCATTCATCTGATTTCGTATCTGATTTCATATTCAGAGTCTTATTCCACTTAAATTTTTTTTCTTTAAAAAACATTCTGTTGTTCGTATTGTTAACTTGGAATTTCAAAATGCATGAAATTCAACATCTGGGAGTTTTCTTAATGTGCAGATATGTTTTTGTTCTGAATAATTATTGACATTCTCACGTTGAAAAATGACAAGCATTGTTCAGTACATATGTTGTTAAATGATATAGTACAGACTTCCGAACCCAATGTTAATCGTATAAACGGTGCCATTCACAATCAGCAACGGACCCGGCGGAGTACAACTCCAACAGCTGGTAGATATATCGATCAGTATCGATACTTCGACTATATTACTGATTTGTCATCAATTGGGCGCCAGCAAAACCAGTACGGGCCACTTCTCTTCTACACATATCCACTTTCCCGGCAAACTGCGCCGCCTAGAATTAGCGCTCAGCATAATCAAATTTTATTCGTCCAAACAGTCCATGTGATCTTTTCAGCCAATAAGAGTTGCCGATGTATTGTTCCTTGACTAGAACAATTTAACAATAAATAAATAAAAATGTGAGTTTAAAGTCAAACAAGTCTTAATGAATTATGTTTAATGTAACAGTTTTCAACAGAATTTATTTGTGTAAAATGTCGATTTCGTTACAGACCTTACGTATTTTAGGACTGCCTCCTGCGCATTATCCGCCATTTTGTGAATATTTGAGAAGCGGTAGTAACCCGGATCAACTCCCTGGTTAGTATACGGTGCGTCTCGCTGCGTGTGGTTCTTTTAGGTAGCGCAGAGCGACTTAGTCACTTGTTAAGCTTGCAAATCTTAAGTCGATTGTGTGAAACCAACACGCCTTTTAGCATCTTTATGTTTTCAGGGCTCGCTGGTTGCTCTATCCGCCTAATTAGCTTAGAGATTTAGGGACCTAAGCAGCAAACCGAGATCGCACTGTGAGGGAAGATGAGTTACGGCAGGCCTCCGCCCGACGTCGAGGGCATGACTTCCCTGAAAGTGGACAACCTCACGTACCGAACTTCGCCCGAGACTCTACGCCGCGTCTTCGAGAAGTACGGACGGGTCGGCGACGTCTACATCCCGAGGGACCGCTATACTAAGGAGAGCCGCGGCTTCGCCTTTGTGCGCTTCCACGACAAGAGGGACGCTGAGGATGCCATGGACGCCATGGACGGCGCGGTACTGGACGGGCGGGAACTGCGAGTTCAGATGGCACGCTATGGACGACCGCCGGACTCCTACTATGGTCGCCGCATAGGACCGCCCCGGAGGTACGGGGGATATGGCCGACGAAGTCGAAGGTAAGAGCGGAGCGTTAGAGCTCTAGCTCTCATCTTTGCTTGCGTTTAAGCCATTTATCTTTTTGAGGGAGGGGGGGTGGACTGGCGGTAAACTCTTGCTTGTAGCACATGCGTCACCTGTAGGCCTGAAGCGCATTTTCATCGGCATATTTACTAATTCTTATCATTTTTTCCTCAAATCCCGAATAAGAATAAAGAAAGTGAAGTGAAAAGGCTTTTGTTAGATTTTGTTGGTCTTGTGTATTCACGAAGAATATGGTGCTTATTTCCGAGACGCGCTGTAGCGGGAGCGCACCTCATGGCACACCGCCTTTACTTTTAAGATCAAATTATATCCAGTCAGCGGTCTTACTTTACACTCGGTGCTTATTTTTCGCTGTAGTTCTCTTAGTAGGATTTTGTAATCACAACCGTGACTCAACCTAATGTCCGCATAGCTGAAACGACCAGACGTTTATTCTGATTTTGTACGTCTGACCTTTCTCCCTTTAGCTATTCTCCTAGCCCACGGCGGCGAAGGCGGAGTCGGAGCAGGAGCCGATCTCGGTCCCGCAGCCGTTCACGCTACAGCCGATCCAGATCCCGATCTTACTCCCGGTCTCGTTCCCGTTCCAAGTCTCGTTCGCCCCGACGGGCCTCCAGATCCCGTTCACCCCGAAAGCCCTCGAGGTCCCGCTCTCCTAGACGTAGTTCCAGGTCTCCCCGAAGAAACTCCAGATCCAGGTCTCCACGAAGAAACTCCAAATCTCGCTCCCCTCAAAAGGATTCGAAGTCCCAATCACCAAGAAGAGCCTCAAAGTCCCATTCTCCACGCAAAAGTTCTAAGTCCCGTTCACCCCAGAAGAGCTCAAAGTCTCGTTCCCCTCGCAGGAATTCAAAGTCCCGCACTCCTCGCGGGAGCAAGTCTGCATCCAGATCCCGCTCCAGATCCAAGTCAAAATCCCGATCAAGGAGCCATACGCCCCCCTCTAACAGGGAATCCAAGTCCAGGTCTAGGTCCAAGAGCCCAGCAAAGTCTCCCGAGGCAGAGGGAACAGCTTCCTAATGGAGTGAGAGTGAGTATGTGAATTGGAACCGTTGGATAAATTGATTGTTTAGGGCCAGATCTCAAGCATGCTGAGATTCCACCACTAGTGAATGGTGTGCATAAGATTTGAGAGAAGGTAGGACACGAGTAGTTGGGAAGAGTGAAGGGCTCAAACGGCTTTCTACAAGCTTCAACACGTACTGGTCACTGCACAAAATAATCAGTCATTGGGTCTTATTTTTTATTTAGTACACTAATTTTTATAATTTTTGGAACTACGGTGACCTATGAAAAGTCAGGTCCAGCATTACTGGGTTTGACTCCTTGCCTGAGCATGAAAGGTTGGAGAAGGCCGCTGTGTTGCATTCTCACAGTTCTGGTGCTAATGTGTTATGGAGTTTAAACTTCATTTCAGGCTAGTTTTTATGGGGGGAGGTGGGTTGGTGTCTTTTTGAGTGATTTATTTTTTGGGTTTAAAATATTCACCAAAAATGTGGAATTCTCTCCTCCAAGCTGCTGCTTCCTGTTTGCAAAAATGGAGTTTGGGGGCAGTTTGAGCAGTTAGTGTGTGACCCGCCCATGGGCTGCCTGCTGCTGTTGGGGGTTGCTATGGAGCAGGTCGGTCTCTGTCAGTGTTGAGGTGGTGTTGAGGTACGTCTGCAGGACAATGGACAGAAGCCTTGCACTGTCCTCCCAGGTCATGTGCTCAGTTAGTGCACAGACTGAAGCAGGAGGGAACCAAGGTTTGTCTGCCTACTTGTCAGTGATTTAAAGGACTTGCCTGACAGCTTTCCGTGCTCATTTAGAAGACTACCCCTTTAAAAACGAAGTCAGACACCACTGGATTGTTGCACTAAAACTTGTTTTCCAACTGTGGAAAATGGTACAGACATTGGTACAGTGACTTTAATTATGTTTAGCAATAAATTGGCTCCCACGAGACTGTTTCCAGTTGTAACATGGCAATAGCCAGTTGCCACATTTTATTTGACTTGAAAATATCAAGCAGCCTTTAAAATTCTATGGTAACTGATAGAATATTACCAAAGAGGTTTGCTTTGCAATGATCGAATGTTCACATTGTCTTGTCTCTCTCTAGATTTTTCAGGTCGAGACATCACTGAAGACATCACATCAAAAGTAATGGCCTCAAAATGAGGACCCATCGGTTCCTCTTGATATGGATGAAAAGGTTATTATTGTAACTTGGTCTGACTTTTTATGAGTAATTTTTGGTTTAGAATTAAGGCTTTATTTTGTGCCATCTTCCAGTTTCCTGTAACTCAATAGGATGAACAACATAAAATGGACTTGTGTAAATGGGGTAAAGCAAGACGTACAAAGTGAATGGTACAGTGCTAAGGATTTCCAGTTAATTCATGCAGTGTTCAACTAGATATTCAAACTAAAGTAGGTGATTGGACGAGGCTTAAGACACTTGGTAGTACCTGGGGTCTGCTATGTTTCATTCAGAAAATACAGAAAATCAACGCTTTTGCATGCCTGTGCTGATGTCAAATTAATTTTAGCTTTTGAGGAGTGATTTGAACATTAACTGGTAAGAGGGTGTAGGGTGGTCAGAGCAGTCTTTATCCTGGTTAACTTAGCACTGATTTGAATTGCTTGCTTTATTTGTAAATGGTGGCTTTTGTTTTATTGTGATTCTAATCTCTTCTCTTGTGTATTTTTTGTGCACTAGGCGCAGTTTGTAGCAGTTGAGTATTGCTGGTTAGCTGTTAAAGGTGGCGTGTGGCAGTGCAGAGTGCTTGGCTGTTTCCAGTTTTCTCCTGATTGCTCCTGTTACGATGCCTTGGTGTGCCGATGTGTTTAAATGGCTGCCACAGATTACTTTTGGTAGGACGCCAGCTCTGAATTTCCTGACATTTTTTTTTTCTTCCCAGTACATTGGAATGTATAGTTCAGTGACCACATCTTGCAAGTAGTTACAAACCTCTGCCCCCCTCATGTTTTGAAATAACTTTGCATTACACTGAAAACATTGTAACCAAATTCTGTAACTTGCTATTGGTGCATTCCTTTACATACTGTACTTGTAACAGCTCATGTGAATGCTAATAAACCTTTTTTTTGGTGTAATTTGTCTGGTCTTGAAAAATCAGAAGCCCTGGTATTGGTTGACTTTCAACCGATTTGTTTGTGTGTGGTGTCTTTGGAAAAACTTAGTTGTTAATGTACATTGAAATGAATTTCCTTAATGGTAAGTTTCTGAATAAAAGACCCTCAATGTTTCAGATACTAGAGGATAAACCCAGTTTTGCGATATGTGAATGAACCTGAGGTAAGCTAAGATCTAAACTACCAGAAGCAATTAGTCTCACACATGTAGTGCTGCTTTACCAAACACATTGCTGTGGATTCTTACGATGTCATTCTGAAACGTTTTAATTCCAAGAAGCTGTAATGGGCAACTTACTGTTTGGTTCACAGATGATCTTGTGAAGTCCTGGAAGTGTACTAATTATGTGAGGCAGGGGCACTGGTAAAGACTTTGCCTTGCCCCCTCAAGGGTAGAAGTCAAAATAAGACCCTCGGGATATGTGGTATCTAAATATCAGCAGTGAAGGGGACAATAACGAAAGCGTTTTTTTTTTGTATGAAGCATGTCAACCTTCGGCAATCTGTGTATTTAGTATATGAGCAATTATCTGATTTTTTTCTGCTGTTTAGTGCTGCAGCATCATAATCTAAACGCATCAATTCATATTTCATAGCCTTAAGGTGTCACGTTAGACACTTTCCGGTTAACGCAGCTAATAGGTGGGACAAAGTATTTAAAATTTGGGCGGCCATCCAAAAAAAGCCGTCATAGTTTCAGGGTTAGCTATTTATGATAAGAATTGCGTATGTTGTTTCATTGTTTTATTTCTGGATTGCAATAGAGAAGTGTCGCTCTAATATACTATATCTCAACAGCGTTTAAAGAAATGTAACCCCGAACTATTTCCCTTGACAACCAACCTTGAGTCAGGTAATGGGTTGGGCGGCTTAACATATTTGCTCATTTACTGTCAATAACATCGTGACGTTTCCCAAAATGTGCGAATCGGAAGAGTCTACGCATCCAGGAGGCGGGGCTTTGCGTTTGGTTGTACCCAGGGAGGAGAACCGCGTGAATCTTCTAGAAATTTAATTAGCTTGTCTTCCTCACATTTTAGTGGGCAATGTTAGCACGTAGCCATCTTAGTTTATTGAGTCTTTGAGTCCCGAAATCACTGATCGCCACACACTATTTTTTTTTAGCTGTATATCTGTATGTTAGTTTGATAGTGGCCTAGCAGTAAGCCGAAAAAAACGTTACCGGTCATTCCCCCTGCGTCACTTCAAGCTAGTTGAGACTAGCAAGTAAAAGTTAGTGGATAGGCAGTTATTTGGGCAAAATCAAACGATGAACCATAAAAGCAAGAAAAGGATTAAAGAGGCGAAACGGAGTGCTAGACCCGAACTGAAGGATTCGTCAGACTGGACGAAACATGATTACTATGAGAATTTTGATTTGTCTCTTCGGACGGTGAAGGTAACTGTTGTACGAGCACGTTCTGTGTCATGCAGAGGCAATGCAGCTAGCTGGTTACATGCTGTGCGCAGTCTAACTAGTACTTTGTTAGTAATAATCGATAGATTAACGAAGTGGGTTTTCGATAATAGTGTTTCAGTTAATGGAATGTAATTTAAGTAGCTGGCCGCTATCTTTCTAGGTCAGAAGTTGTGGCTAACGTTAGCATGCTAATAACCAAGAGGTCGTTTAACCTGGGCTAAAATCTGAAGATTCTCGCTCACGCCGGTGGACCCGCGAAGATTTCTTTCTGCTGAGATTTTGTTCTTGTTATAAAACGGTTGTTCTGTTGTATTTTTTTCGATGCCGTGATAGATGACGCGAAACGCCGGTTATGTTTCGCCGGCGACGCGGTGCGGTAGCCGTTAGCCGGATTGCGTGTGCTGTGCCGCCGCCAGTCCCTGCCGCTCGTCACAACACGGGTCTGTATATTGCCAGGATAATGTGGAGCGTGTGGACTCCCGTCACCTGAACCCGGAGGAGTTCGCGCAGCGCTACGAGAAGCCCTACAAACCGGTGGTTTTGCTTAACTGCCAGGACGGCTGGCCTGCTGGCGAGAAATGGACCTTAGAGCGGCTGAAACGCAAGTACCGGAACCAGAAGTTCAAGTGCGGCGAGGACAACGACGGCTACTCGGTGAAGATGAAGATGAAGTACTACGTGGAGTACATGGAGTCGACGCAAGATGACAGCCCCCTCTATATCTTTGACAGCAGCTATGGGGAACATGCTAAACGCAGAAAACTATTAGATGATTATCAGGTTCCTGAATTCTTTCGTGAGGACCTGTTTCAGTTTGCTGGCGAGAAGCGCAGACCCCCTTATAGGTAATGAATACTTAGAAAATAAATAGTATCCTTTGTGTCTGCATTGGCCTTCTTTTCAGTTATTTTTACATGCCCTTTCTTTATAGGTGGTTTGTGATGGGGCCCTCTCGTTCCGGAACTGGCATTCACATTGACCCTCTGGGCACCAGTGCGTGGAATGCCCTAGTGCAGGGTCACAAACGCTGGTGCCTGTTTCCCACCCACACTCCGCGGGAGCTCATTAAGGTCACCCGTGATGAGGGAGGCAACCAGCAGGATGAAGCCATCACCTGGTTCAGCGTGATCTATCCCCGGACACAGCAGCCTACCTGGCCCGCTGAATTCAAGCCGCTGGAGATCCTGCAGAAGCCAGGGGAGACTGTCTTTGTTCCCGGTCAGTTACAACTTTCTGTGGTAATTGGGTAGTGGGGTGCGAAGAGTCTGCTAAGATTAAACCGAACTGATCAAGTAACGTTGTGTTGGTTTGTACAAATTAATACCTTACTAAGAAAGGAAACTAGTGATAGTAATTATTTGCAAAATACTGGGACTGTTTTATTTAGGGGGGCTGCTAATGATTTTGGGCCCCATGAAAGCTTATTATATTGGGCGCCAGATCAGTCGGATTATGTTCCAAATTTTTTTAGGGTCACAGTCACTCAGAGGCCCTTGGTATCGTCCTATCTTTCCTCCACTTCACAGCACCCCTGACATGTGTAATTTTTGCTTTTTCCCAGCAACAGTTTGGGAATTAGGGACAGTCATCTGGGTTGGGCCAGCACTGAGATATATATATGTACTGGAGTGCATGACAGATTTTTGAAAAGGGGGGGGGGGGGGATCAAAGAGTCTCATCTATTAAACTTATCCATCCATACTTGTTGAGGCATTTGGTGTTATTTGTGATAATGGTTTAATACACAACGCCTTTTGGTTTGCACTGGCAGACAATTATACATAGTTACACTGATATCGAGTTACTAATCATCCACAAATGACCTGTTGGACAAAATCCTAAACAACAAATAGCCTTCTCTACAATGTGTTGTAGGTTTATATTCAGTGAACACAATATACTGTAATGTTACACATCATGTGAGGAGAGTCATAGATTTGTTTTATTGTAACAAACAATTTGAGATAAGCTCAAACTTGGAGAGTTTGCTTTGTTTCAATTGGTCTATCTTAGATTTGGGAAAAATGTTGACAATTGCATTCAACATGAGTTTGGTATAGGTAGGAATGTCCCAATCTGCTTTTTCGGTTACCCCTGTCTGATTCACACTATTTAAATTTATCTATAATATTTTTATACCAATTGAGAGTTCCCTTTCAATGTTTGTATATTAAAATATACATAGACATACAGTAGGTGATAGTGCATTCTGTGTAGGTCTGTGAAGGCCTCATGATTTACAAGTTTTTGTTTCTGCAAATGCCTAGTATGAAACAATACTCTGTTGCTACCTCCATTTCAAAGAATGCCATTATAAACATTGCATGCAATTGTTAGGCTACTTTGAGTTTACAATTTAAAGATTTTCCACAAGGCTGACGTCTCAATAGTTTGTAGATTCAAAAAGTGTAGGAAATCTTTTAAATATTTGATCATAATAGTGGCATTTCTGTGGAGCCCCGAAGGGGACAAAGGAGGAGAAAAAAAAACGGCAAAAGAGGGAAAAAAGTAATGTTTTGCGTTATAACCCAAAACCTTTGCGTTATAACACAAAACTTTTCTGTAGTAATGCAACAATAAAATCAGGTGACTAGCGTATTTTGGTCATTCAAGTGCAATTTCCAAAGCCTTTGATTGCATGATGTGGTTGATCTCCGCTTCACTTATTAATCTAAGTTAACGGTTAAAAAAAAACTTGAGTTCATTGTGGTAAGATTTGATTAATTCATAATTAGTAATTTGTAAAGCAAGCCTTGGTAAATTTTCAGTAACATTGCTAATTAATGCAAATCTGTTGATCGTTTTTTGTTGTTTCATGTTTATGATAAATTAACATAATTTATATAAATCAAACGCACATCCTTTCTCACATGAAGTCCATTTATTCTGCATTTTGTGTACATACATCGATAACCATGAAGCTGCCCAGAGTGCAAAAGCTGCTCGCAAATGTAATTATAATTTTATCACCCAAGTCAGAGTAGTTTTTCCTTTGGAATAATCCCCTTTTACATACATTCTATTAATATGCCTCAGACTAATTATGTGAACATCATGCCTAGATCCAAGAACAAACTGAATGTCCATATATTGTAGACCAAGATCAAAGTAAAATTTTATTAAATGCTCCATGTTTTCCTATCAACTATGTTCTTTATACAAACTGATTACTCATATTTCCAGTTCAGTCACAACAGTCTTGCCTTATGTCGCAAAAGTTTTGGGTTATAACACAAAACATGACTTTTTTTTTTTTCCCTGCCATTTTTTTTTTCCCTCCTCTTTTGTCCCCTTAGCGCAGGGGTGGCCAGTCTTATCCAGAAAGGGCCGGTGTCTATGCCGGTTTTCGTTGCAACTCCCTAATTAGGTTACTAATTAGAGGACTGTTTTGCTGAAGAGTCCTCATACCTGGGTTTGAACAGCTGACCAACAGGTTATTCCAAAAACCTGCATCACACTGGCCCTTTGCGGATAAGATTGGCCACCCCTGCCTTAGGGGCTCCGTACATTTCAAAATGTTGGAGGCTTTCTAAAAAAGATAGTAATTCATGCATAATTTTTTGTGTTTAATTTGAAATTAGCCCAGATTAAAATACATACAGGTATCATGACCATTTGCAAACATGAATTTAAAAAACAAATATGCACTATTGCTGTTTTGAGGAGAAATGTGCCTTCATCTGTGTATATTAAATACAAATACCATCAGTATGTGAGAGAGAGCAGGGGACAGTTATCCTATTGTGAATATCAGTCATTAAGATTTATAGAACGGAGGGGGCTTTGTTTCATTATATAGCTCTTGGAGGCTGGCTTTGTCCATAGCTACTCCTTGAGAAACCTGAGAACAATATGTAGTTTCTGGTTTGGACTTAATGTCTTCTCGTCTCCTTGGCCCAGGTGGCTGGTGGCACGTCGTACTCAACCTTGACACAGCCATTGCCATAACCCAGAATTTTGCAAGTACCGCCAACTTTCCGGTCGTGTGGCACAAAACTGTGCGTGGTCGACCAAAGCTCTCCAGGAAGTGGTACCGGTATGAATCACAAATTGTCCATATTTACAATCAATTGTGGATGCAGTGCTGTACCTGCATTGTGAAGCCTTGTGCTTATCAGTGTCTTAATATGAAATTTTAGTATTTGTTGGACAATGGAGGCAGTATCTCTGTCACCTCACACTGCCAAGGCTGTTGGTTTAATTTCCTCCCCGGCACTTTATGTGTGGATTTTGGTATTCTCTGCAGGTAATTGGGTCTCTTCCATTCTTCCATTCTTCCATCAAGTTCTGTGTACCTACATTATTTTTTGTGTGTTGATACACACTTTGATATGGGCTGGCATCCTGTTTGGGGTGCCTTGTGACACAGGTTGCAGGATGTGCCCATACCTCTATAGAGACACTGGAGTAAACTTCAGAAAACTCAGAGCACATGTATAAAAAAAACTGTTAATTAGCAGTGTCTCCAGTGCCACACAGACACAAAATTAGGATAATTTAAACACTTGTTCGATAAAAGATTGCTGTAATTGGCTGTGCTTGCTCTCTCTCTCTCTGTTAGGATTTTAAAGCAGGAGCGACCAGAGCTAGCTGCACTAGCAGATTCTGTAGATTTGCAGGAATCGACAGGCATTGCCTCGGACAGCTCTAGTGACTCCTCATCCTCTTCTTCCTCTAGCTCTTCTGACTCTGACTCAGAGGTGAGACGTGACTCTAGTGTGTGTAAAGAACTGTTTTTGGTACTCAAAGCCTTCACTGACCACAGTTGGACACTTGGATTATTTATTTATTTATTTTGGCAGATAGAGCCAATGTTTGATATGGAAGACACAATTGCATCAATTTAAAATGGATGATTTATTTGCTATACTCTTTTATCCATACTGTTCGATGAGCTGGTAGGTGGCTATGCTCTTTTAAGACCCTTTTTAGGAGCTTCAGTTAGGAGTTTTAATGCTTTAAATACTGCATATCAGTCTAAGGAAATGTAGGTTTTTCTTATGTTGTAGTGTTAATGTGTTTTTATCATAGCTCCATTGATATTTTTAATGGTGCCAATGGTTATTTTGGGACTATATATCTAATGACTAACAAAAATAGTTCATCGTGTCATTTTCTACTTTGGCATTCAATTTAAGATTTAGTCCTGGAGTTATCACTTTGCATAAACCCACTAACTTTGGCATCGAATGACTGCTGTAGTTCTCAGTTCTTGTGTGCATACTGCTGGAAACTGTGAACAGAACTGAGAACCATCATTCCTGGTGTGTGAAAAAGAACAGATCCTCTTCATCGATTGCAATAATTTTTCACAGTTGAGTGTGTTTTTGGAGCCCCCCAGTGGTCATAAATAATACCACACTAAGTCCTCCGATCTACTCTTAACCTACTATTTGGAACGCCAGGAAACTTTTTGTGGTGGTGAGAAATATGAAAAAAAGTGGTATGTTTCAGTCCTGTTATTCAGAATTACTAATTTACTATAGCGGATAAACATTCACTCTAGCAATATAGAATAGCCATATAAGCAAATATTGAAATTGCTCCTTGATGGTATCTTTTTTTTCTCTTGGCGCTTCTGCTGTTAGCATCCATATGTTACTCTTCATTAGGCATATTTGATTTGGCACAACTCATTAGTTTAAACCGCTCGCCCCTCCAAGCAATAAATTGTGGCTGCAGCTGAATACATGCAGCATGCCGGATGGTCAAGAAGTTCAGCTTCTGTGTGGCTAAGACATGAACCAGTGCTGCAACAAATATTTGAGACAATCTATAAATTTCATAAAGTCTTAAGAAAAATTTCCACTAGAATAATAACTGAAATTCCTGTGCATCTCATTCTGTCAACGACGTACACATCAGAAAACAATGCGCAGTCCTGGTACGGTTTTGTACAAACAGCATTAATGTACCTGTAATGGTTCAAAAATGTTCCTCAGAGTCCTTATCTGTACCTAAAAATGTATGATTACCTACAGCTGTAGGGTATAATTGGAATACCCATGAGAATACAGTGATAAGTGATTGTACCCTCAAAGATACAAATTGGTAATTTTTTTTCTGATAATGTAGCACCAGTACAAGTCTTCTTACAAAAACTGATGCAGAATATAGGACTAAGTAAACAGGAAAGTTTACCTTGTATAGGAAAGCTGCCAACAGGAAATGGGTACGAGTCACGACTGTCCCCCAAGCATTGTGAGAGTGTTTTCAAAACGTCTGTAGCATTAGTGCTTGAGGAAAAATATATACTTTATTTGTGTTGCATCCCTGGTGTTATTTGTGATTTTAAATATGGTGTGGTTGTTGCCGGAAGTTGTGATTCTAGCATTTCTGAAATGGCCACCTTAGGGTCCTTTTGACAAGCTATAGTGCCTGGGGTTTACAGAGACCGTTGTGGTAAATAAAAATAACACAGTCAATGGCTTTTCTGTGGCTGGTGACAAGGCTCAGGAAGATATCAGAAAGGGCCCAAGTGCACAAATAATCCTCATTATAACAGCTGTGTGCAGAAAAGCTTTTCTGATTGCACAGCTCATCCACTTTTGAAGTAGTTTGAACATAAAAATAAGTCATTACGTGGTACCAAATTCAGTGGTCCTGAGTGTATATTGATGTATTTAAATACCTTTTAATAAGGGCTAGCTTTTCATTTGTTTTTCTGTTTATCATTCCTAGCACAAGGAAAACTAACGTTCAGTAGCTTTTGGTCTAGCTAATGTATTTTAAAATTATCATAAATAGTTAAACCTTTAATAAGTCAAAAATATAGAGGGGTTGGCTTCACATTTGAAGGTCCAAAATCACTAGATGTGCATCAAAAGTAAATGGTACCCTCCCTCTAGAAATGGTGTTTTGATCAACTCTCCTTTGTTAAAAGGCTGTGAGACATGAGTTATTTGCAGATAGGGGGTCCTTCTCCTGTGTAGACTGTGTAGATTTTTTACAGTTATGGTATCAATACAAGTCAGTTGTATGTATTGCTGTGAAATACATATATTCTTATTCTTATATTCCACAGCTTTGAAATATGTAAACGTTTAATTTGGAATATGGACTGGAACCATGAATTAAGAGATGGAGCCCAGTACCTCTGGGGGCTGTGTTTATGTGTGCCTTAAGTAATCATGTGAATCTGTAATGCGAAGTGAACTATGGCATTTGGGTCTCCTCGCTGACACTCAGCAACACACCAAGACGTTACTTTAATTACGTAAATATATAGATGTTTAATTTGCTTACGGTAACTTTATTAAAGGCACCATTGCACAAGGGTACAGTGTGTACCGATGTCTGCTTGGCTTATAGCTGTTACATTGCATTTTGAAGATTGTTGGCGTCTTAGAGTGCATGTTCTAGATAGGGCTGTTTTTTTTACTGTTGTCTGTTGATATGTCAGCGTTGTGTCCCTCTGGCCTTGCGACTCCCATAATGCCTTATCTTATCTTGCAGGGTGAGTCTGGCTCTGAGGGAGATGCCATGTCACATCGCAGGAAGAAGAGAAGAACTTGTGGCATGCTGGGAAATGGCGACAGCACTACACAGGATGACTGCGTGAGCAAGGAACGCAGCTCGTCTCGGTGACACACGGATCACCCCTCACCTCCATCTTGGTCTGCTCTTCAGGGCAGTTATCCTTCGGATTAGCAGATGCTAAATACGTCATCTTGGTCTCTACCACAATTGTGCTTTTATATATAGTTGATATTACTGCCCCTTAGCTTTTATCTCCTGTTTTGCCCTCAACAAATGTCTTGCTTGCCTGAGTGGATGAATAGCACGGACGATATTCAGTGGCTTTTACAAAGCTGAATTTCAGTTTGGCGCATCTTGCTCTGGGAGTAGGTGGGGAAATATGTTCAAATACACTGATTTGTTGCCTTTTTGCAAGTAGAGGTGCAAAAAGATCAGGCAGAATGAAATTCCCAGGGAGTTGGTGGACACTTTTTGCAGTGCCACTGATGTGTTGCAGGACTTCTATGGAGTTATGCTGCTTGATCAGTACTTCTCAAAATGACTGTTTAATAATGAAGTAATTGTTTTCTTGGAAACATCATCAGGATTCGGGTTTAACACTTGCTGCCTTAGTATCTGGGGAACCTAAAAAAAATGTAATGGTTATAATTATCCTTGAGGACTTAGAATTGCTGAAAAATGTTTAGGCAAGCGGTTAGGCAGAGGATGGAGTTGAGTTGGTTTAAAGCTGCCATAGTGTTTTTTTTTTCTCTTAAGATTGCAAGGACGTTTATAAATTTATGCGCAATATTCCTTATGATGCCCTTAAGGATATTTTTGTACAACATAATGAACTCTCCATTGCATTATATTTAATATAAAAAAAAAAAAGTTTTCATACCCATCAAAGTCATGGATGTGCAGAAACCAAGGAAGATGTGCCTCAACATGCAAGGACATGGTAATGTGAATGAACTGCATCCCTGAGCTGTGAGTTTTGTATTGTTGCGGTTGATTGTGTTGTGGTGACTAAAGTGACGAGAAACCATCTCCACGTTTGAAATGCAGCCAGTGCTACCAGAGTTGCTTTTGTAAAGGACATATGTGTTATCTTAGGAAAGGAAATGTATTTTAAGCTGAGCTTTGAATACGTGTTTGTACATGCCAATATTTATATTTGGTTTGACGGTGTGACGTATGACTGAAATTCATTGACTTTCAAAGAGGGCAGGTCAGTTGTACCATTTTGGATGGTGCAGTGTCTTACAATTTTTAAAGTTGTCACGAGTTTGTAGTGCGGCAGCAGAAATTGTGACAACGGGACGGCATTTCTGATTTAAGAGATGCAAAATGCGTACACTCCTATTTTAATTACAGTCCTACAGCGAGCAGTATCCGCCGTATGTGGGCCTGTCATAAATGTATTCACAGATTTGTATTGTATCAAATTTTGTTCAAATTTGTAGTGAATTAATAAATTTGTATGTTATCACAGGTGTGACTTGTGCTTTTTAAGTCATGAACTGGGATTTTGTTCCAGCCACACACTCTTGCTCATTATTTCTCATCAATGTATTTCGGTGAACAACAGTGAATGGTTTCAGGCATAATGTTTTCCTCGCTGTTGTAGCGTTAGGCGTCAACAGAAGCAGGACTGTCTCTCACATTGTGACATCCAGGTTACTCATTAAACGGTAAAATTCCTGTTTGTTCATGGCTACTTAAGGAATATTGGGAGCACATTGCTGCAAATGAATAATGTGCTCGTGCTGTGCGTGTAATTGTCTGTTCCCTTTTTATCATATCCACGTCGTTCCGTATAAAAAAGATCTAACCGACCTGTCCTGAAACGCACAGTGAGGTATATTTAATCACTGTAGATATGGGGTAATATTCGTTGGGGTTATCCCTTTAAAACGAAAGGCCCTCCCGGACTGGACAGAAAAGAAAAAACGCCCTGTTAGGGGCGCAATTCAACTTAAGACGTACGACTCGGTTGGAGGTGTGAGGTCTGTGGGCTAAGCGGAGAAGGTCGCGGAGAGAACCGTATGCATGCGTTTAGATCAGCAAACAGTTTCTAAAACAAAATCTTAAATCTAATAGTTAGGTCATCGCAGCCATTGTCTATAACATAAAATCGATAAGTATCAGCCAAAACCAGTACGATCGTATTTTAAAAGGAAATGGATGTTACCGAAATGTCTTTCGCTTTACCTGCGCTTGTATTCACGCTTCTCGCAATTATTGTAGTAAACGCGATTTTCCGTAAGACGCCTGTGCCCGACTCGCCTGCCCGGGCGAAGGATGCTGATGCTCCCGGGGAGCAGAAGCTGAGCGCAGAGCAGAAGTCCGAGCCAGAAGTGGAGGTGAATGAATCCCGGGCGGTGCATCGGACAGGAGACGACAGGAGTGTCGATGGGCTGAAAATCGTCGGAGGAAAGACAATGGGAGGAGAGGAGCACGCTGTGGAGAAAGCAGGCGCACCTGTCCCAGTGCCTTCTGTGGTGGAGGACGTTGGAGTCGCAGGACAGCAGCGTAGAACAGAATTTGTCAATACCCAATTTCCCTCATGTCAACCGGGTCTGGAACCAAGCATCGAGGTAAGAACAGGCAATCAATCTCGTGCATTTGGCTGATCCGCTTCGAGATGTGAGTCAAAGCACAATGTGATGTTAACGTACGCGTAGTGTTTCCTTTTAACCGGAGTATGTGTTTTTCTAGGCAAAGCAAGTTGAGAATAAGCTCCCTATAGGTGAAACTGGTTTTCTCATGTCTTAACCTTCTGTAATTTTACAAGACAATCATGAACCTTTAGTTTAAATCTTAACCCATTTAAATACTAAAGTTCATTAATAAACTTCGTATACGTTATAACAAATCAGTTGGCGTTGTCCATAAAAGAACTGAGCCAATGACCATTTTCACGGGGGACGTTACTTGGTTTCGAGCGCACTGTAAATATATACACATGTATAAATGAGCAAAAGTGATTTTTAAGGAAGCTTCGAACAAAAGTGGCTAATAAGCAACAGAAACATTCGTTTTACACTATTTGGGCATTAAAGTATATTCATCTACTGCACATGGCGGCGCGGTATTTATAAAAATAAAAAGCTTATAACATATAACGCGAATTTCTGAAGCTCTGCTGTACGTCACTCTTGGGACAATAAACAGCAGCGCTTCGCTGTGTACGTCTGCAATCATGGTATGCTGGGAATGAGCATGTGGGCCATTCCTGCCTTAAGTAATCAAGTCCTTTGTTAAACATGCAGCTCAGTGTTCTCACTGACTTTCTGGATTGTTCCCAGATCCCAATCTTCTAGAAAACTACATGGGAAAAGACTCGTTCTCCAGGCATCTGTATTAAGCTGTCTAATCTCACCAGGGTGTACACTGTGTCATTTCCTGATGCTTCCCGTATTGTGTGTGAGTCTGGGTAATTCACTGCTGCTCTTGGGTTTTTAAAATCTTTATTTCGTTCAATCATAGTTTCCTGTCTTGCAAGACAGCTGATCTAGCACTTCCTGCTTCTATGGGGATGATTACATGCCTGGCTAAATTAACTTTTGCTCAGGCTCCTGCCACGTTCTTTTTTTTTTTTGCCCCTGGTAGAGAATGATGGTGGAAGAGGTCTGTTAAAGCCGAACACTGAAAGCCTTCTTCGCCACCACATAAATACAATCATCCCACTGCCGGTGTATGAATGCCAACCCACAAAATATGTCTTTGGTGTCAGATTTAGCTTTAAACCTTTATATAGCTTCAACTTTTTGCTGAGGAAAACCTAACAAAATCATTTCACATTTGACTTAAATAATCCATTTAAGAATGCAAGTTATTCACTTGTAATTAACCAAGCCAAGCAACAATTTCACGAATGTATTTTTAAGGAGAACTCTAGAGATGAAGTATCTACAATGCAGTAGAAGAAATTGGCCAGTTTTAGTAGGCAGTGAAGGCCAGAACATTCCTTAGCCATTAGCTGGCTTCACAGTGTCCTATGTTAATGTCAGCCTGTAATGGTATCTGCAGTGTTCTCTGCTGATTGGTACACTGCCTCTGACCTTGTGTGACTGGAATTTCCGTGAATTCTGCTTTCCTTTCTCTCTCTCTCATGCCAGTTGACTTGGCCCTCTGTGGTTGAACTATAACTATGCAACACCCCAGTAATCAATCTGTTTAGAGACATTGCCCCAAGAGATATTTGACCTTTTATTATCCTCTGTTCATTTTTAATTAGACCTCAAGCCATTTAAGAAAATAATTTTGATACAACTCATCATATTTCATTTTAGAGACCTAATTTCTATAAGTAGTATATTTAATTTAAATGTTTGTGAATAAAACTCCAGTGAAGGGAATTATCATGTATGCTTGAGAGGCACGATATATCTGTTCATACATAGAAATGGTTAATTTTCTTCAGGGGACATATTTTAAGCAAATAAATGATGCAGTACATCTGGATCTGAATGTAAGAATTATTTAAGCTGGCTTAAAGATATTAAAATGGTCTGATATAAAAGTTTAACCAGTTGTCCCAGTTTTCTAAAAGGGGATCTCTTTGTCATGCAGTCTCATTCAGTGTTGATGGTCGCCCTCCATAAGTACTTGGTGGAGACTTGGTCAGCACCACACAGAAGGACGAAAGGGTCGGATTCCATTTATTGCTCAAGATGCAGAAATATATAGGAGGTCTTTTGGTGCGTAGTACATTATTGATTATTTTTATATATTGGTGTATGCTTGTTTTCTTGATCAGGGTCAATGAAATTTTTTTCCTGTGAGGAGAGAATCTAAATGCAATGAGGTCCCACGTTATCTGTAGAGTTGTCATGGAATTATTCTTCCATTCATTTTCCATATCTGCTTGGTCTATGCAGGGTGGTGCAGTGGTTAGCAGTGCTGCCTCACAGCAAGAAGGTCTTGGCTTTGGTAGGGGGTCCTTTCTGTGTGGAGTTTGCACGCCCTCCACGCAGAAAGGGTTTTTTTTTCGTGGGTTTTTTCCGGAAGCTCTGGTTTCTTCCCAAACGCGTGCAGGATAGGTTGATCGGTGAGTCTAAATTGGCCCTGTAGCTGTGTGAGTGTGCGTGTGTGCACCCTGTGGTGTGTTGGCGACTGCCCAGGGTTGGCTCCCGCCTGCGCCCATTGTTCCCAGGATAGGCTCCGGGGGGGGCGCCCCCCCCCGCCGCCCGGGGGGGGGGGGGGGGGGGGGGGAGGGGGGGGGGGGGGGGGGGGTGGGGGGGGAGAAGGGGTGGGAGGGGAGGGGGGTGAGGGGGAGATAAAGGAAGAGGTAAGAGAAAAAAAA
>JABFEA020000098.1:11351585-11362596 GCA_019775915.2 Cyphomyrus plagiostoma
TTTAGTCGTGGGGTCTTGGGTTGCGTGCCATCCCCTCCACCCTTACCTGCTGTCAGCTAAGCGACCTGGGGAGCGTGCTATCCCCTCCACCCTTACCTGCTGCAGGCTAAGTGACCTGGGGAGCATGCCACCCCCTCCATCCTTACCTGCTGTCAGCTAAGCGACCTGGGGAGCGTGCCATCCCCTCCACCTTTACCTGCTGTCAGCTAAGCAACCTGGGGAGCGTGCCATCCCCTCCACCCTTACCTGCTGTCAGCTAAGCAACCTGGGGAGTGTGCCATCCCCTCTACCCTTACCTGCTGTCAGCTTAGCGACCTGGGGAGCATGCCATCCCCTCCACCCTTACCTGCTGTCAGCTTAGCGACCTGGGGAGCGTGCCATCCCCTCCACCCTTACCTGCTGTCAGCTTAGCGACCTGGGGAGCATGCCGTTTCAGGATTGCTGCTGATGGATCCTGACATGGGATTTGAGCCCAGCAGCACCATGGCTAACAGGATTTGTGGAGGAATATATGCAGTGTGTTGCATTTTTATGCCTTTTCTTTAGCCTCCAGTTAACATTTTCTACTCTCCTCTAACAGACATGCATTTTGTGTCCTAGCAGAAAATGCTGTTCAATCCTAAGCATCAGTCTCTGTCCCCTTCTTTCATTTGGCTATGACCAGTCTTTCTCCTCCTTAGTCATATGACTCTGTTCCTAGAGCAGTGGTTCTCTGGTTCTCAGTCCTGTTTCAAGCACCCCACCCCTCCAAAATGTTTGCATTCCAACCCTACCTTAATCAGGTTTATATGGTCCTTAAATACACATCTGTGTATTTCACTGGTAACCTCCCTATTGACATATATATAGAAACACTGTTATGTTAGGTTGGTGTATTAACCAGCTTTTATATTACATGATATTTAATTATATTCTGTACTGTATAAGTGGTTGGAATATGGATTATATGGATATTTTTCACTAAATACTCCTTTGGAAAAAGAAACTGAGATCACTAATCTTAACCAGCTTTAACTAATACAGAAAAAAGATGTACTGCAGGTGGCCAAATGAAACCTGGCAAACACTTCTGTAATAATAAGTGTATTAAGCCTGAAGGCAAGTGGGAGAGGAGTGTTATAACAGAAAACCACAGCCTCTCCTTATCATCATGTAAAAACGTACCAATCCTTATTAAGACATTGAGTTCTTGATCTGCTCTGGACTCAAGTACGTCAAAAAAGGAGGGGTTGAAATTTCAGGGGTGCAATACACTGCAGCTTAAATTAAGCACTATTTTAACATTGGTAAATACTATATTACTACTGTTTTGAGTTCAGTATAAATCTAGCCATACATCCCACTCTTGTGGTGCATGAGTAGATTTAAACTCCAGTGAACTATCAGTGCCTATGTTCTAAAGACACTAACACAAAAGACCGTAACAAAATACTTTCCTTCCAATAGCAGAGTCGTCGAGGCCTACGAGTTAGTGTGAAAATTAATGTCTGTAGTCTGCAAAGCAATGTACTTAATAGTGAAACTTCTCAGGAAACTGTCCAGTTGGAGTAGGAAGTCTCAGAAAGCCATACAACAACACACATGAATCTGGAGGTCCTGCTTCAGCATCCATGACTGACTGAAAAACTGGATATATGTTTAGATAACAAACTAAAAACCACAGCTCATGAATGCTCATTTCAGGTTTGCAAAACGCCTGTAGGGCTTAGGAACAATGTCCTATAAACAGATTAATAAAAAAAAATTGAGCCTAATTATATCTGGCAACAAAACACAAATGCTGAATTTTAGAGTAAATGACAAGCAATTTACAGGTTCATCCGCTTTTTTCAAACTGAAAGTGCCAATACCGCTTATCAGTTTTTATATATACTTGAGTTTTGTTGCTGGGCAGTTAGGAATCTGATGAAAAGTGGAAAAGGGATTTGATGAATAGCAATGAAATACATGTACATTTACACGCAAACCTACACAAACTGCCCCAGCTTATGGTTTTCCGTGCTACCAGGCAGAGGCAGAGGAAGCTGAGCTGGTTCTGAGCTCAACCATCGCTATTTCTGAGGCACTACGTCCCACTCTTGTGATGTATGAATGCTCTGGAGATGAAGGTGGGCCTGGCCAGCCGGGGACAGGCATTGCTGATGGGCTGCTGTATTCCACGAAATCCATATACTCACCATATGCTCACCATTCTTCTGCCATTATGACATGGGTAACTCAGCATGTGACACGTGCCAGATTGCATTGCAGCCATGCTTGGGATGTCACCGTTAACCACACCAGTGTACATTCCTGCCCCTCCATCTGAACTGTATCATTTTTCTGAGAGTATTCTTTTTTTGGTCGAATTCACTAATGCCAAAGATCAATGTTTTTTACTTTCAGAGCAGAAGAGTGAGAAGAAATCAACCAAGAACCTTTTTTTTGAGAACATTTCACCTAAGAAGAACCTTGAGGACTTAAAAAAACCAAGCTCAGAATTTTTCATTGATCATCTGACTATATTCTTTTTCTTTTTTTTTTTTAATACTGCTTATTAGATTTTTCTTCTATATAGATGTATAAAGGTTAAGGGACAGTTTTATACATTGGTACTCAAATGACAAGTATTTTGCTGCTTTGTTAGGTAACTCTTCTTTTCCACAAATCCTCTTCAAAAGCATCAGACACATGTATCATTGTATGTTAGGAGTACGTTTCTGGTTTACACAGAAACATTGTTACAATATTCTGGGACCGCTTCTCAGTAGTAAATTAGCAAAAAGGTTTTAGTGATGGATGTACCTGAAATATCTCACTTCAAAACTGAGTCCCTTTTACTATTTACTTAAAACTTCAGTCCCTTTTATAAAAAGAATGACCGACAAAACAAATGTTTCGCTTTTGCAAATACACATTAAAAGTGGTTCTATTAGCTTTTATGTTTTCAAAAAGTCTTTTTTTCATCTTATGAATTTAATACCTGCCTTGCTTGTCATGGGTAAATGCATCTTCCATTATTAAAACCACAGGACAGTCAAGACATCAATAATAAATCATAACTGGGTTGTAAATTATAAAAAATATTTATACATTTTCACTTCTATCTGGTTGACAGAATTATTCAGGGTAGAACAACTTTGTGGTTACCAGAATGGATCTCAGTTCAAAATGCAGTCTAACTGTTTATTAGGAGTTTAATACTTAAGTAGTTTGTCACATAGCAAATGAAGTACAGTTCTATTGTTAATATTATGTTTTGTATAAATTACATCAGACTTTGAAAGCCGGTAGTCTTTAGAGCAGGATTCGCCAAATTCATTTACAATGAGAGCCACTTCTAAACAGAAAATAATCTGGGGAACTAGGTGCTTAGTCCATTCCAAAGTTAAATCAGCTGGGATGGGTGGAGGGGAGGTAGAAGCTGCCAGCCTGGGGGGGTTAGCAACAGGAGAAACTTGCCCACCAAATTAATTCTCCTTTCATATACATTCTGCGACATGCCGCAATGCTCATCGTCCAAATCAATCTGAAATTCCTTGCAGTGCTTCAATGTGTACATATACAAGCAAAATACAAAAAAACCTAAAGAAACATAACTGATGTTATTTCTAAAATGTGTTCTGCGAGCTACTCAATTACTCCCTGTGAACAACTGGCAGTTCATGGGCAGCACATTGGCATATGCAGACTCAGGACAAAGCCTCTGTAAAAGCTACCCGGCCGCTTGGCAGTCCAGCAGGGGTCCAGCCTCAATCGCGAGAGATCAGGCTGGAGATCAGTCTTCAGACATGCGAGACCAACCTTGTGTCGTGTGCAAATGAATTCAGGCATGGGTTCAGGCAGTTCGGGTCCTAGCTGACGTGGCTCCCTAGCTGAGCAGCACTGCCGGGTCCAAGGCAAACTGAACCTGGTAGGCAAGTCGGCACCCCCTCAGAAGTCGCCATCATAGGTGGCAGTCCATGTTGCCTGTAGGATTGACAAGCCCTAAATTCAAGCATGAGCCATGATTGCCTAACATGGAATTTAAGCCCAAACCGGGATTTGTTACTCTGACGTTTTTGTCAGAAAAAAATACCACAAGGATGTGAAAAAGCCTTTAAAATTTCAGGATGGAAGAAAATATATTTCCATTATAAATAAACTTCGCAATATGTATTGGAATCCTTTAGAAACTTCAGACTAGAAATTCACTCAACTGATGCAAATGCAAGTTTTCAATGAAATTGAGTAAATCAAACATAACTGGTCACCAGCAATGATTCTGTAGAACTCTTGCGTTTTAATTGTTCAGTTACTTTTGGACTATAGACACCTGCTTCATACTGTGACATTAATATTTAAAAAAACGAGTGCAACAGTGTGATTACTAACATGCACTGCACTTACATAGTATCATTTATTTAAATTACATGACTTAACGGATTACCTGAAACCTCTTTGATTGGGTAAGCGCATCATGTTTGACTAGTTCGATTTCACACCAATTTCACTGACCAAAATGAAATTAACTTTGACATATTACATTTTTACAGGTTTGCTCTCATCATGTCAGGCCCTGAGAATGGGCTGCATATCGTACTTGTGGATCTTGGGAGTGTAAGAACGGATAGATTGCCTCATACATCCCATATTCACCCATCTCTTGTCCCTCTTCCATGACTGCTTACCTAGAAAGGAGCCTGGATGCAAGTTGCCCATATTCAGCATTAACCATTTATTGCTTAAACCTACCTCATTCATACAATATTACTGTTTGCTAGAATTACACCATTTCTCACATGAGCCATAACGTTTCTCTGTCATTATGTGCTTCAGCAATGCCTCATGAGGTACAGAATGCAGTTTTTCTTTTACATTAATATTTAATTTGTTTCATAGCTATTGATTGTAATACAATGGGCATGTTGCATGGACGGAGGAGTCCTACCTCTTTCTCCCAGTGCATGAAAATAGAAATACACAGCTTCAGATATGACATTAAGGTTTTTTTTTTTGTGGTTTTTGAGTGTGTGGCCTTTCGTATTTGTGGTGGGATAAAGAAGTTGAATAATAACATAAATGTAAATGTAAATCTCTGTGTGTTTCAGGGTGCAGAGAGAGCAGCTGGCTGGCATCTTTCAAACGCTGCAACAGAAAATGGAGACCTTTGGTCATGTGACAGGAGGAGACATAGACGAACAGCTCAAACTGTACTCCCTCTAGATACAGTGCAATATAACTTGGGGTTTTTTCCACTATGTATAATTATTAAAGAACGGATTTCAGATTTGTTTTTAACCTTTTTATTGATCTTTAAGCAACCTGATCTGTTTTTGAATTCAGTTTACAGATATATGTCAAATATAAACATGTTATACAAAAAAACTGCAGAGATCTGCAAAAGTCTAAATATGAAACAAATTTTATAATAAATAAAATCGATAAATACATGATTTTGGTTCTCGTGACTACCATTGTACCCCAGCATAAGCAAACAAGCTTCCCAGCTTTCCCAGATGCTTTCCCAGATGGCAACTGAAGGACTATACAGATGAAAAGTAGCTATATTTCATGTTTCATTTCAGGGATGATGAAGAAACGTGAAATGTATACCATACCGGATGTCACATGTTATGTTGAGTCGACGAATTAATACAAAAAACACGATGCCGTTAATTTTCCAGACCAGCAGGTGGCGGCTTCGACTTAATTGATGATTTCTTTGGCAGCGTGGAAAGTTCTGCGTTTTGCGAAGGTAATTTACGTTAAACGTTTTACCATTTTTGAAATAGTTTCTCGAATTATGGCAAGATCAATTTAAAAGTTTCTTATTAATTACTGATTGTGTTTCAGGAACAGCTTTTAGGCTTATTATTTCATAGCAAGGCCTAGCTTGACACTTTTAAATCAACTTTTGGAAGTTATTGCAATTACTATCATATTTTAATGATGCTCTGTATGGGGAATTGAACGTGCACTGTTTACTTAATTTCAAACTGTTGCCAAGTACTTCTCAAAATCTTGTAAATCATTTAAAACAAATCCACTGCGAAGATGACAGAAAATAGACCCAGGCCTACAACGGAAGAAAATAAAAGACTTAATAAATAGCTTTTAACGTCCTCTAACATAATAGGTCAATATAAACAGTTCTGTAAGTTTATGTGAAATATTTAGACAATTTAAGTGTGTTTTATCTTCTAATTCACGCAATACGTGAAAATATGGATTTAGTTTTCAGTATGATGGACTTTGTAAAAGACTCAAATTCTTGATTACATACGTGTTTTGTTAGTTCTAACTAAGTTAATTTTAATGTTATTTGGTCACTTAAAAAATATCCATTGTAATAGTATTCTAGACTGTGTTTAACGTTAGTATAATACTATATTAATATTCTTAAATAATATTCTTAAAGTGCAAATAATGTAAATGTAGTTGTCATGGCTTTTAGTTTGGAAATTGATGGCTCTTGAGTCAGATGTGCTACATCACCCCTCATCTGAAAACTTTGACTCCATGCCTTTTATACGCAAAATCCATAGTACACAAGCAACACGGTGATTAAACAAGTGCGATACACCATCCGGTGGTATCTGGGCGTATGCTTTCATGATATCGTCTGTTTATTTTGGCGTTCTTTCACTTGCAGGAATTCCGGTTTGAATAGTTTTATTTCTGAGACCCCGAGGAGTTCCTGTAAGTGGCACTTGGGATCTCAGGGTATGCATTGCTTATATGCGCCTGAATGCTTCAACTACCTGTATACTGGGTAGAATAACCCACGCTCTGCACGGCGACTTGTTGTATTTCTGATTATTTTCAGTATTAAAAAGGTGAGGAAAGACTGATATATTTAGTTTTTTCCAAGTGGGACTGAAGATCAAAGGAATCGAGTTCACTCTTCCCCTGCACATCTGCAATGACAGCGCGAAAGGTCTTACCTCTGACCTTTGCCGTCCTTATATGCCTCCTTTTATATGCCTTTCTGTGGCAACACATCACGACTTATAACATCAGGTAAGTTGCGTTATGTGAGTACAGTATTTTCTATGAATGTTGATAATGCAGAGAATAGTAAAAAAAAAAAATCCATTAAATTACTTTGAACTGGTGTAAAAAGTGATTTTTTCCCAGTATCATTTGAATCAATTTTTTTTTGGTATATGAACGTGTTCTACCACGTATTATTGCTTTATATTTTAACTTTATTATAATATGTTGGCCTATGTTAACCTAATCAAGAGTTAATACCAGTAATTTTAAGATATAAAAAGAAAGATGCAGCTTATGCAATACTGTATTTCCAAGCGTTATCTTTTTTTTTAAGTTTTTAAGTTTCTTGGACTAGTTTAGGACAATTTATGTCAAAATCAGGAAATATGCTACCTTTTTTGTAAGTACAAAAGAGGAAAAAATTTGTAGGCTGTTTAACAATTTCTAGACAAACTGTTTATTGGGTGATTCCTGTTTTGGACCACATATTTGGCTGTGTGTTTTCTTAAAATTTGAAATTATTGTATTTTATGGTTTAAACATTTTGTCAGGACTGTACCATACTTAGCTATGAGGAATGCATGTTTGCCAAGCTCAGGGGTTGAAAATATTATAATTATGGGATGTTTTTTAGATATATTTCTCCAGATGTTTTCCACCTTGTTAGGGACATGAACATGGTAAATGCTCAGTAATGTACAAGTCAAACAATACTGACCTTTTCTGGGATACAATGTGTCCCTTTTGCTGTGATTAAAGTTAGCATTAACAGTTTTAATTTTATGAGTAGTACAATGACAGAATAATGTAATCTGTGCATTTTTTTGTCCCCATTTTCTTGTCATGTATGAGGAATTTTATTAATTACAAATAAAAGTATGTAGATGCATAATATGTACCTCATTTAACAAAACAACATACAAATATACCAAACACTTACTGTTGTGATTAGAATATTTTTTAAAATCATTGCCTAACAAGGTGGAATAGAATATAACAGGGTGGAACTGAGTAGGCCTCTTAACGAGTAGATTCAGATTCACAACAACAACACTACTTCTACAACTAATAATAGTAATAATAATAATACAACTGTAGTAACATAAGAAATACACTCGTACAATAATAATACTACTACTAATAATAATACTTTTTGATATTCATTATCAAACACAAGAAATACACTAATAAATCTACAAGTCATTTAATGAAAATAATAAATATTCTTGTACAATTACTACTCAGTAGGCTTCATATTCCATACATAGCCTAACAGGGTGGAATATTTCTAGCTAATTTAGCTCTAGCTTTTTGAGTGAGCAACATTTAGCTAGCAAACACTCTACAGCTGATCAGCATTTAAATAGCTATTTTTAATATGTTTTAAAACAAATATTTCCCATAATATATACTAACAGGATGGAATTTTATGGGTGCCTCAAACCGGTGTGTAATATAAAATAGAGAAAAATTCAGGAGAGAGTGACAGTTAAAGCTTACCTTAGTCTTCCAGTTGAATTTCCCTCCAAAAACAAATGATGTCACTTCCTGGAAATGGCTGTATCGATTTGTAAACTTTTAGGGAGCCAAGAAACTAGAGGCTAACAGGGTGGAAAATGAATGTAGGGACATATATTATATAATTACAGAAAACAAAATCACAAGTTTCACCAGATTTGTTTTTTTCTCTAAAGGTAGTGTACCCCAGTCTATAAAAATAATAAAGAATAAGTTTAGAATTTTTATAAACTTTCTAAACTATAATTTTATAGTTTATATTTACTGAGGAAGTTGAATACATTGGGAGCTGCTAAAATGAGTGCATATTCCAGAGAATTGGTGCTCTTAAAGAGATGTAAAAAATAAAAATAATTTCTTTGTTAAAGTATTGGAAAACACCTACAGTAACACATAATAGAATAGGTTTGTCATAAAGATTTGTCTAATTTTATAAAAGAATAAAAGCCAGTTAATCACGAGGACATGAATATGTGGCCCAAAACAGGAATCGCCCTATTATATCGAAAATTATGAATTTGTTTTAAATTTAAATGAGGTGCAACCCTCTGAATTCTTTTACTGAGAAGTACAAGTTGAGTTCAAAGTGCAAGAGATTATCCTCTTACAATGCTATTCAAAAGGAATTCCAACAGAGAAGCAATGTCAATGGTCAGTAAAAGGTGGTGTTTTTCTATTTTTGTGCACACAGACGACATTTCTACCATGGTGCTCCACAAACTCTATTTAGTGGAAGTGAAGATCCTAGGTCTGCAAGTATGATGCAAAGCACTTTATTTGAATGGGAACACGACAACCCTGACTCGGTTACTGAACAAAGTGCCACTTTCACACAAAGCACATGGAAAGTTGAGTCAGTAATAAAAAAAAATCAGTCTTCTTCCAAAAGTCCTGCTGCGAGACCATCCAAAAGACAAGGATTCGGATACACTGATACAAATGGGGTCTTTGCAAAGCCAGTCAAAAGAAAGCAGAGCAAGGTTGACCCTTCACTGGGCAGCAAAACCTCCCCTATACAGCAAAGTACAATAAGTACAAAACTTTTGTCTAAACAAGGAATTACAGAGGGTCATCAGATGGACAGTGTTACCCTCAAACACCTGATGTTTAAGGAGGCTTTTGTGAAAATGCCGAAATGGGAATTTGATGATCTCTATGCTCGAGATGCTAATCTCAACCAAACGGTGACTTTTCATTATGTGCATTACTGTTAAGACATTGTTTTTCTTCCAAAAGCATTTTCAGGATGTATAAACAATAACACCATGCCTGATTCCTGGTTGTTCTGGTTTCCAGTCTTGCCCAAAATCATTAAGGAAAAACACAGACCCTGAGTTTAAGAAGGCCTTCATTCCTGACGTCAGGGTTTTCATGCAGCCGGAAGACTTAAACAGGAATGTTTGGGACCGGCTGTCACACTTCAACAATCCCTATGGCTTTATGGGGTACAAGTACAAGGGTAAGAATGAAATGAGTAAAATCAAACCAGTTTTTTTTACATTTATTTAGCAGGCACTTTTATCCAAAGCGATGTGCATTTTTTGAGAGAAAGCCAGGTCTCATGATTCCTGGAGCAACTGGGGTTTGATTAAGGGTCCTGCTCGGTGGACACAATGGTGAAATCACTTGGCCAATTGTGGGATTCTAGCCAATGACCTGATCACATACAGGCCATCCTACTTACTGAGCCGCACACAAAAGCGTTATCAAGGTTGTTGTGATGTAACTAGACATTTGGTTGTTCTTATCATAACTCATCAGTCACAAATGTGGATGAAGTTCAATAAAACCTCAGCATGCTTTTGCACTTTTAACATGATTCTTTTTTAAATGCAGATGTGAAAGAGGCAGTAGATCTAATTCCCAAGCTGAATAGCCATCAGCTCCTGCCGGTTCCTCAGTCAGGCTGTATACGCTGTGCAGTCGTGGGTACTTCAGGAATTCTTAACGGTTCCCGGATGGGCCAGGAGATAGATTCTCACGATTATGTGTTTCGGTGAGTAAGAGGTGCTATTTTTGTCTATTTTTTTGGGTCTGTTGTCTTCATTCAATCTCAACTATAGCTGCTTGTACGTTTACACATTTGGACTAAATCATCACAGACATCTTGACATGCTGATTTGGTCATATGAGTAACCAATGGAACACTGTCATAAATATCTCTAGAAAATGTAGTCTTTGAGTCACTGCTGAGATATCATGCCTTATAGGTGGCATCACATGGTTTCGTATCTCTAATGTGCACTTTCATATCACTAATGTGCCCTTTCACAGCAGCCTTTTTTATGTCTTCAGTGACACCTGTGCCTACCATACTATTTGCTAGTAAATACGCAGGAATACCACAAACGAAAATTTCAAAAAGCTGAATTTTAAGAGAGTTTGTTCATTCATTCATAATGCAAAGGTTGTCAGGTTGTTCATGATTTCTTAGATTGAGCTCCCTGGGACTCCTGGTTAGAGCATAAGAACTATACAAACGAGAGGAGGCCATTCGGCCCATCAAGCTCGCTTGGGGAGAACTTAACTAATAGCT
>JABFEA020000098.1:11372858-11399484 GCA_019775915.2 Cyphomyrus plagiostoma
GCCAAGCAGTGTAGCATGATCATCTGCAGCCAGTGATGGCCAAGCGGGGCGTGTCATCATGAATTTACACGATAATTTAGGTGTGTCCGGACCTCGCCGGCGGAGGCTCTACCAAACCCTTGAGACCGACTCACCGAACCCCTAGGGTTCGATCGAACCCAGGTTAAGAACCACTGCTCTAAACTAATGTTTGGTGCATAGGCACAGTCCACTGTCAGAACGCTTCCCTCAACACAAAGTCAAAAGGAGATGACCCTCTCATTCACTAGGATGAACAATGTACTGGCACCAAGTCGATTGGGGGGCGGGGTTTGAGTAGACCTATATTAGCCCGGCACCTCTTGCTTAGGGCATCTCCAGAGTGGAATAGTGTCCGTGAGGTGAGCTGCATTGAGGTGAGCCTGACTATATCTAGATGATATCTCTGTACCTCCTGTGCTAGCTCAGGCTCCATTTCCACCAGAGATATTATGTTCCATGTTCGTAAAGCCAGTTTCAGTAGCCGAGGAGGCTCTTGTCTTTGACTGCCACTTGATCCACAAATTATCCAACAATTATCCTCATGGTCCCCCGCAGATTGTGCGCCTTCAGGAGAGTGGGCCTACATGGCTCTTTCGAGCTTTGCTCGATTGGGCTCCATAGGTAGAGACCCAACCACCAGGCACTCATCTGTGACCTCCCCCCAGGCCTTTTGATCAAGTCAAGGTTACATAGTCGAAAGGAACCAGTTGAGGTGGTTCAGGAATCTATCTAGGATGCCTCCTGGATGCCTACGCGGGGAGGTGTTTCGTACATGTCCAACTGGGAGGAAACCCCAGTGCAGAAAGAGGACACGCTAGAGAGATTATATCTCTAGACTGGCCTGGGAATCAAATCAAATCAAAAAACTTTATTTGTCCTCGAGGGCAAACACCTTGGTATTCTCCTGGAGGAGCTGGAGGAAGTGGTCTGGAAGAGAGAATCCCTCCTTATACTGCTCCCCCCGCAACCAGACCCCAGATAAGTGGCAGATAATGGATGGATGGATGGTATTTGCTATTGATTTTGCACCTCCTAAGAGGAACTTCCTCACTGGTGAGCAAGGGCATACTCTCTCCCCTCATCTGAGAGGAGCAACCTACTATTTTGGAAGAGTGCTGTGGCTTCAGATTTGAATATATTGATCCATGCCCCTGCCACTTTACACTCTGCGTCATTGCACAGTGGAAATTCTGGTTGGATGTAGCAAAAAATTATCTTCAAATAGCAGCTTTTAGTCCCCAATGCCGAACATCCATCCAGCCTTGACCATGTTTTGATATCCTGCCCATGAAAATCACAAACAGAAAAGGAGGTAGGACAAACCCTTGAAAGAAGCCAATACCCACGCAACAACATCCAATATCCAACAAAAAACCTCCACCCATCAACATCTCCGGAAGGATTTTATCTGCCCCAAGCCTTTCCATCACAGATTCTTTTGAACACCATAGTGAATTCAGCTGTAGTGATAGATTCTGATCCAACAGATCTTTCCAACACTGCTTCTTGGTATGAGAGTGTATCTGCCAGGTTGAGTTCCTTAATATGTTCCTATTACTGCTCAAAAATATTCCACCCTGGCTGCAGCCTTCCTGGCCTGTCAGCTCTCTCAGGAGACCCTGGTACACATATTGCCCTGAAGGGCTCTTCCTTCAACTCGACAGCTTTCTTCACCAGAGCTGTCCACCAGCGGGTTCTAGGGTTACTGCCAAAACAGGCAGCAGGAGAAACTCCAACTGCATAGCACTTGTGAGTATGCCCACTTTGACTTGTGGTCTTTCACCATGGGGAACTCTAGAATAGGACAGATGCCACCCCTGATTAAGACATCTGGTTCCAGACCCCACGATGAGAGTGTAAGTTGTATAGCCAATGTTTTCATATATCCAGAAGTAACTCTGCCCCCTTACCCATCGAAGAAGTAATATTCCACATTGTCCACTGGTAAGATCTAATCCATCTGTATTCTTTTTGATCATGCCTGCCGCCCCAATGACATTTCACACTGAATCCACAAGACGGCTTCATGCAGTAATTTCAGCTGAGCTCAGCCAGATACTATGGGTGGCCTGGCCACCAGGCATTTGCTGGCAGACACCTCCCCCAATCCCTGGCTCCACAAATAGACCCCAGTAACCCGATTGTGGGCAGGGTACACCTTTTGGTATCTTTCACTGGGCATCTGTGCTGGATTGTAGCTTTGCCTCTTCCCACATATCTGTTCACCAATGGAGGCCCTACAAGCTTCAGGTGCACAAACAAAGGTAATGATCTTTCAAAGGGAATGGATGTTGTACAGAGTACAGTTAATCATAAGAAGCTATTTGAAGGATTATATGATTTAGACCGACGGACGGTCCTGTTTATAATATTTATGGACAGGATTTCTAGGTGCAGCCAGGGTGTTGAGGGCATTCAGTTTGGTGGCCTCAGGATTGCCTCGCTGCTTTTTGCAGATGATCTTGTCCTGTTATCTTCATCTGCTGGGGATCTCCAGCGTGCTCTGGAGCGGTTCGCAGCTGAGTGCAAAGCGGCGGGGATGAAGATTAGTACCTCCAAGTCCGAGACCATGGTTCTCAGCCGGAAACAGGTGGATGCCCTCTTCAGGTCTGAGAAGACGTACTGCCTCAAATGGAGGAGTTCATCTCGGGGTCTTGTTCACGAGTGAGGGTAGGTGAGATCGGGAGCAGGATAGACGAATCGGAGCGGTGTCTACAGTTTTGCAGGCGCTTAACCGGTTCGTTGTGGCTAAGAAAGAACTGAGCCGAAAAACAAAGGTCTCGATCTATTGGTCCATCTTTGTTCCTACCCTCACCTATGGTCATGAGCTATGGGTAATGACCGAAAGAATGAGATCATGAATACAGGCAGCCGAAATGAGGTTTCTCCGCAGGGTGTCTGGGCTCTCCCTTAGGGATAGGGTGAAAAGTTCGGATATCGGGGTGGGTCTCAGAGTAGAAATGCTGCTTCTTCACCAGTTGAGGTGGTTTGGACACCTGGTGCAGATGCCTCCTGGGCGGCTACCCGGAGAGGTTTTCCGTGCATGTCCTACAGGGAGGAGGCTCCGGGGCAGACCCACGACACGCTGGAAGGATTATATCTCACACATTCTTCTCTATGCAATTTGTCAATGCCCAGCTATACAAGATGCTTGCGTAATTTATAATCTAATAAAAATAAATAAGTAAAATCAGAATGTTGTTCAAAATGATAAGTTGAAAACTTCAAATCCTCCCAGATACCTCTTTGTTTATATTTACCTTTCTGTGTGAGTTACATTTATCTAACTTAACAAGCAAACACACAGCAGACCATTTCTTAGGATTCAAGTCAGAAACCTTAAGGTTACAAGCCTGTGTCCTTTATCACTGCAACATTTTCTACCATGGTGGGGTTACATGTTTGTTTCTTTCTTGTACCCGTTGTTTTTATAGAAGTTTTTATCCTCACAATGATTTTTGGAAGAGAGTCCATAGTCTCCGGTGGAATGGGAACCGACCACTCATCTTTCCCAGGAACACCCACATCAGATCAAACTGTTTTGTATTCCCTCTGTCAAAACTGGTATTAATGATTGGCAAAAGAATGTGGATATAGGGTTACCATTAAAGACCTCTCTCTGAAACAGATGCACAAAACAATTGATTTTGATGTCATAAAAGCTTTGATGTTAATTACAGATGCTTCTGATGCATGATTCATCCATCAATGACACTCAATGAAGAGTAGTTGTGGGCAAAAAAGGTGTTTGATTTGTTGTAAAGTGCATAGTTACTATTGACATTGCTTATTGTATATAGGCTGTGGCATTATGTTTAAGCTACATGGGACAACAAACTTCATTTTATATTGTTAGGTGATATTTGCATATGTATATTTCTTCAATCGGGGGAGGATTGTTAACTGCAGCAGCATATAAGCACACAATAACATTATTTTAGCAGATATATTTTGTTGATTTATTGTTTCAGTCAGTATTATGTTCATTGCTGAATTAAAATTCTTTAAGAACAAGCACATAAAGACTTATTATATGTCCACGTGTTCATATCTAGACAAAACTTGTTGTAAGATTTAGCTAATTGCTTGTTTTGAAATATAAAAATAACCAACGACTATGACAAAATTACTTCATATAGTGTGACTCATTCCTCTACTTGTAAAATGTCAGCAAGCAAAAATATTTTAAAATGTCATAAAAACCACAGAATGACCATGTTTCAGCTGAAATTTGGGATAGTGTCTATCATTTGTAAATAAAAATAATTACATTTAACCCAGATTGGGTTAAGGCCTGACAGTTCAGTCTTGTTTTATTGTTGAAACTTTTTAGCATTAGAAAACCTTCTCATTTCCTCAGGAATGTTTAAGCAGAGTATGTAATACAAGTAACTGTTCTATGTATAGAATTTTTCCATGTGCCACACAGTTAAAACTCCTTTATATTTGTTGGATATATTCATATTGTTCGCACATGTTTCAGAAATATAAAACGTAATTCCGGTTTTTATGGCAAAGACTCAAAAGGGCAATACTTACCCAAAGCATGTTATATAATAACTACAGGATATAAAAACAGTATTTGTGTGTTATGCTTACTCTGTGGTTTTGTGTTTGCCATTTACAATAGTTTTGAGAAACATCTCTCCCTCAAGGAAAAGCTCCACACATTTGTAATATTTTATTTCCAAAAGTATAACAAAAAATTCTGAGATAAACCGATTCATGTGTTTTGAAGGGCTTCATCCATTTGTGAATTGTTTTTGCACCTGCCTGTTAGCAAAAGGTTGGAGAAAATTTAGAGCCAAAGAATTACTCTCATGAGCCAGATTATTTTTCACCCTTATCTTTTTTTTGGTGAAGACAGTTCACAAAATAAACACCACAGGCTATAGTTTTATGGCCACATCCGTAGTTTTCCTGTAGCTATTCCCCAACAGCGAATGTTTATTTCCAGAAAAAATCTTTATCCCAAAGACCAGCTAAAAAAAAATATTTAGTGATCTTCGTTACCATTGTTTGTTCAGATTTCCTTGTTCAAATATTGAAGAATGCTTGTGTAAATAAACAAGAAGCTTGTCATAAACTATTTAACTCAGTTACTCCATCAATTCATTTTCCATTACCCACTGATAGCATATTGATTAGGAGTGAGCCTGAAGCCCACCTCAGAAAACACAGCCAAGAAATTGGACATCCTGTATGGGGTGCCAGTCCATTATATATAAGGCATTCAGTCACACATCAAGACACTAGATCACGTAAAGCACGTTTTGTACCAAGGCTGAAACTGAAATACAGGAAAAACCAGTATGATCACTAGGAGAACATGCAAACTCTGCAAATTCTACTTAAATACACAGAACCAAGACAGAAATTTAACCCACAGACCTGGAGGTGTGAGGCCACATGGCCATATTTTCCAGTTCATTTTTCCTGGAAATGATGGTTCAGTGATTTAAGTAAGGGAACATAATCCAAGTATATAGTTATTAGACCCCGAAAGCACTATGAAGATGCATGTTTGTTAGAACCGCAGTGTTCAGAATGGTGGTCCAAACAGTACAGTAGTCCAAAAGTTCAGCACATTATAAAAATACAGAGAAAATACACACATAAAACTCAAAAACAAGTATTTTTTCTTTATTTTGATAAAAGTACTGCGCAGCATAGTGGCTCAGTGGGTAGTGTGGCTGCCTGGATTTGAGATTCAAATCCCACCTTTGATCTGTGTGGAGTTTATTCTCCCTGTATTGTGCAAGTTTCTTGTGGATGCTCTGGTTTCTTCCCCACAGCCCAATAACATGCAATAGCTGGGATCCCATCCAGGGTGCCCCCCAGCTGTATGCCATATTTTTATATTCATTATTATCTTGATATATTGGATGCCTAAACAAATTACAACTAACTATTACAAATACTGCCTGCCCCACATGTGCTCTGTATCCTGTGTCGCCATATTGTGTTGGTTATATTCTGAAGTCTTAAAACTAATTGACGTCGGTATTTTTTTCCGTCTCTCAGACTTTAGTCCATTGCAATTGCTGACAAGATTTGGAGTTAACCGCGATAAACATTTATCTATCTATACCACGCAAAAACAAAACTGAAAGGCAACAATGCTGATTAACCACTAGATGTCACCAAAAGGATAGTTTCCTATATTTACTGCAAGAGATCAACTAGAATCCAACACTTTAACATAAATTATCTTGAAGTTCTAGGTATTAATTTAGCATCAGCCTACTCAAGAAAAGAAATAGTGATACAAGAATACAGAAGAATACAGAAGAAAACCTACATAGACTGCGGACTTTTGTAAATTATACCATGACAATTAAATGTTAGGCTCATTTTTCATAGTCGCAGGCAACAAAGGGACGCTCAATACAGGTAGACTAACATAAAAATGTACAAAATTTCATGACATTAGAAATATCCCAAGGAATAAGATGCAGATCAAAACAGCACAACACACAGTGCGTCAGAAAGCCCAGCTTTTACTTTTGTCAAGGTATGCCCTCTTCTTCGGGCGGAGGGGGCGGGACCTAACGGAGGGGACGCGCCTCTCTGATTGGAGGAGATACCGGGCCGGTGGCCGTTCCTGGGGTTGAACTCGGAGTTTCATCACGGCGAAGTCGTGGTTGGCTGTTGCCACTTTGTCAAATTTAATAGATTATGAAATAAAAACGGACCTGTGGTTAACGGTGTGATACTTTTTGCGTCAGAAATGATGTGACTGAACTTCCAAGGATTGTTTGCGAAACGAGCTCGCCAGAAAGCCGACCGCAGCGAGTAACGAACTTGTCTCGAGCGGACGGGACGGTCCTGAAAAGCACCTTGACGCGCCTGTCTACCTTGTTAGCTCGCCGGCTAATCGTCATTTTGAAATGTTCCAGCCGACAGGAAGGTGAGACTTTCAAACAACATCTCGGGGTAGAAAACCAACGTGGCTTAAGCTTTATCCAGCGTGGACTGTACTTGTGTTGTTTTTTTAGTCGTTAAATCCATTGGCGTTACTCTTTGAACTAGCTGGCCGTTTTGGTGTCCACAGTCGTACTAGGGATTGCCTGTGTAGACTTTTCCTTACTGCAGAAGGATGGAAAGTGTCCAAAACAGTGACTGTGGCTCATTTAGTTGTTTAACAAGGTCCATAGTTTTGTTCTGGATAACTTTCTCCAGGTAAAGGCTGAGCTCTTCATTGGTACGCTCAGCATCTGTCGGTCCAGAAAAGCACCGTATGTTTTGTGCACATTTAGTCACTGGAGTATGATGGATTCATATAAAAGGGTTTACATTAGCTCTGGCCGCGGACATACATCTTGTGGGTGACGCGTATTTGATTTTCTTCCCACAAGTTTGTTTGTAGTCAAGTATCTCACACGTCTTGTACAGGTGATTTATAAGTTACCATACATTTACTCGTGTGGTGATTGCGACTGTGATGGAAAATGAATGACATCGCTAACCAAAAATGATTTCTAGTGAGTGAATGTTAATTACACAGTATATATCTGATCGTGAGCTGCATTGCAGTGTGAAAGAAAGAAGACTACCTTCCTACTTTTATGTCTGCTTTTTCTGAGACTACTGTAGTCTGCTTTATTGAAAGTTACATATGATTTATTAGCAAGATGTAGCTCGTTACTAAAATCAAAACGACAATTAACATCGGTTTCTTGGTCCGATACGTTGTGAACCTTTTTTATAATAGGTTTTTTTTTGGTTTTTCATTTGGAAAGTCGTGCACAAAATATACCAAGAACAAATACTTCAAGTAACCAACGAAAAGAACGGGCTATTATGTCCTTTTTCTAATCTGTTAAAGAAATAATTTATATATAAAGTATATTACATGAGTTTGAGCTCACTTATAACCATGCACACAATGAACGACTATATGTTAGCCCCCAGCACGAAGGGCATCTTTATCATGTAAATATTACAGAAAGAAGGGTAGTATTTACTTAAGGAAAGGTGGAACACAGGACTACTGTTGCTGGAAAAATTACCAATCTGGTTTTATACACTCTTTGTTCTTTTATGGGTGTGTAAGCAGACGCTGACAAGTTATATAATGTGGTAGCAGGAGATTACAAAGTGCAGCTGAGTGCAGACGCCCCGGACAGCTCCTTTTAAGTGCATAGTTAGGTCAGGCTTGATGAGCCCCATGTATCTTTGAAAAACAGAAATCAGAGTTGTCTAGGGGCTGACTGTCTTGTTTTCTACTGGCTGAATGCTGGAAACTCCCAGTGAGTGACCTCCTTATATCTCCCAAAGTACCCAGGCAGTTTGTAATAGTCTTGTTTTTGAATATGTGAACTCCTGTTTTGATAGATAGGCGTGGAGGATCTGTTTCCTCCGGACCCCTGTTGCCGTGAGAACTTGATGGAGACCTTCATTTGATCTTTGATCATCTCTCTACAGTAATTTGCTGACAGAATTCTGGAAACTTCAGCAGGATATTATTCTTGAACACTTTGTTCATGTTCCCCACAGTGAACAATTGAGGCTGAGTGAACTGGTCACTGCAGCGGGCTTCCTGCAGGAAAGGAGAGTGCTCTGTGTGAATGCTGGGCATGATGCCAACTTCCTTTTACAGTGAAGATTACTCCTTCGGTCAATTTCCAACCAGATTGGGCAAATAGGATGGAAGTTAGTTGTGAACATGATTTCTGGGTAGTTTTTTTTTTTTTTTTTTCCCCCCCCTTATAGTTCATGGTATTTTTAAGCATTGTTTAACCTTTCATTCCATATTACAATGGTGGAAGACATTGCAATGACCTGTCTGGTTTACTGCTGGTCTGATTGCTGATGCTGGATTTATGGCATTATATTGATGGCTATTTTTGTTTCTTTTTCTTTAGGTTTTGCCGTGGATATTAAACTGCCTTGAAGGTGAGCTGAAGCAACTGTCTGAAAAGAGAAAGAAACTGAGGCCAAATCAGCATCTTTACAGTGTTATCCACATAACAGGAGGACTGAGAGCTGGCATCCACTGCTGATGTGACAGGGTGATTTCAGGCTCCACCGTCACATCCATTACAAGCTCCTTTGCAGCTGTTCTTCGATCCATAGGCGTAGTCGTCAGGCCCTGCTTCTCTGGATTTAATGAGGGGCCTATGCAAAATGGCCTCTTGAGGTGACGAGAGGGGCATCACGCAACTGTGATTAGTGACCTTCAGGGGACGGGAACCATGGGCAAGGAGCAGGAGCTCCTGCAGGCAGTCAAGAATGGAGACCTGCCCTCCGCCCAGAAGCTGGTGGCAAAGGTGAAGGCCAGTCGCAGCAGTGAGTCTTCATGCTTCTTATTTAAAAAGGAAATGACTGTTAACTTATTAGGCTATTTTATCATGGAACTAACTTATTCTATGACATATGATAACATATGATAACTTTAATAACAAGGGAACAATTTAATGTCAAAACACTTGGTTAAAGACATGTGTCCAAGACAACTAAATGAAGGACTGGACTGTTTTTACCTCTTTATTATTCTGTTCGTGCTCTTGACCTAGTTAAAACTTAGAGTTACAGAAAGTATACTAATTCCATTGTCCTGAACTAAAATCAATCTTAATATCTACCAGAAAGTCAATTGAATATTGGGTGTTTGGCAGTAGTTAGATATGAGATGTGTTGATTTATCACAGTGCAGACAGGTGGTCTGTGTGTGGAATGTCATGCCTGCCAACTTAAATCTCTTCTGTTTGTATCCTAGGTATATCAGTACTTTTAAACCCATGTGAGAATACATTCATTATGTTAATTTGGCTCCTCAAGCAAAACTATAATACTCCTCCTGATGACGTTTGTCACTCATCATTGTCATGTCAGAAGTTGAGTAATAAATGTTCAGTGGGCTGCTCATAAATACTTTGGCAAGAGCATCTGAAATGAATGATTATGAATGTGCACATCAGCAACCTAGACTGTATTTGTGAAATATTTATTCCAACTTTCTATTCTTGATCAGCGTGAGATTTGTGATTGGAGCCAGCCAAGCAGCAGGCGTGGGGTTCCTCTTTTCGGAACTGAGGTTGTCCTCTATCCATTAACCTCTGATGTGCTAGCCTCGGAGAGAGCTGCACTAGGAGGGGAGTGTCCCATTTACCCCACCCAGTCCCCTGAAAGGGTTGTTGCTCTGATTGTTGCGGACTACCCTTTGATCTGCTGGTGAGGGACAGGACCCTTTATGCTCTTTGCTCACTGGCTGTTGGATGGCCCCCACACACATCTGCTCCACACCCACTAGTGCAATCATCATTCTCATTCTTAAGTATACAGGGATATGCAGGATTAGCGACCTTGGTGGGAAAAGCAATTCCTGTATGCTTTATGTGCCAAAGATGTGAAATTTGATAATGGTGCACATTTATTAATAAAATCTGTAATATTATTTGTAACAATTTGAAAATGACAGATTCAACAGAGAGTACTGTCTGGTGTTATCTAAAAGACAAGTCTCAATTTAAACTTGTATAAACTCTGATAAAATGGCCTGATTGTCAATAAATAGTTGAATCCTTATCTTTGTTCTAGAAGCTTTTTTAGTTTTTGTGCTTCTGCACTTTTCTTTCATTCTGCACTCAGAAGTTGTTCTCTTCTCAGTGTGGAGTGTTAAAGATTAGCCATAGTATGGTCATGTGGTGAGGGGGAAAATAATCTTACTTTATTGAGGCAAGTGCTTGTAAACTCAGGTTTGCCTTTGAGCAATCATTTCCAAGGCTCCCACTTTAGAAAACACTTAAAGTGATCTCAGTTGAGGATAAAGGCTACAAACTGGAGTATTGGTGAAAGAGGGAGTCTGAGTTTATTTTGGCAGTTGTTTCTCCATACCTGAATCATTTCCCCCACATATGTCTCCACCTTCTGAAGAGTACTGGTATTGTAAATGGTCATCAGTGGCATTTGGCGCATGGCATTAAAGCCTAGTGACAGAGCAATCAGCACTGGGGTGGGTCTGCCATCGTCAGCTATGGCCTAGGCTGAACACCTGCTGTTTGCTATTCTCAGCCTTGTAGCTATGCCAGCTGCCCCCCTCCATCCTAACCCCCCACTTGGCCAGATGAAGGCTGATTGACAACCCAGAAGAGAGGGGAAATCAGGGGATGCAAAGAGCTAGCTTGACAAGTAGTCCTACGTGAAGTTTGTGGAAGGGGGTATCAGATCATGAATGGTCCTTAACTCATTGTTTAGGGTTGGTATCTGTAATGAACTGAGGTCGATGTAGGATGACCTGCTAAAAGCTCTGTTGGAGGCCTGCCATCATGCAGCCAAAATGGGTCTGCAAGTAAAAATTAAGCCCCATGAGAAAAGTGGCCCTTTAGAGGCACTGAAACCTCATCAGCAGTCAGAATCTCCACTGCAAGCTGTTCTGCCATGTGTGAATGATAATAACTGTTTGCTGAGAAAGCACATTTTAATCCAGGATATATCACATACACTCAGTGACCACCTCATTAGGTATCCTAGGGTAGGGCCACTTTGTCTCCAGAACCAAGCTTTGCATTTGGAGATGCCTTTCTGCACACTACTGCTGTAGTGAGTTGTTATTTTTGCAGTTTTGACCTTCTGTGGACAATTCTGTGGAAACGCTTTAGTGGGTGGACATATTAGGGGGGTGGCTGTTTCTAAGATGCTGGAGCCACCACAGGTGGCAACAACGATCACACCACAGAAATCTTTTGGATCATGTCTTAGCTGAGCTAATGTATAGTAATATAGTTGAACATATCTGAAATGTTTAACCCTGTCTGCATACTGTGTGAATATTCAGTTGTAATGGCATGGTTTACCATTTGAGTTAATGAGCAGGTGCACCTAATAAAGTTGCTACTGAGTGAATCTTTGTTTATCTTTAACAATAATAATAATAATAATACGTTCACTTGTTTCCTCACTAAGACATTGTTGCATATATTTTGATTTAATTTAACATATTGGGAGATGGAGCTAACCCACTACTGTTTTGATAGTCTAGTCTTGCTGCTACCAGTGTGTAACTGTATGCTTAAGATGGTTACAAGGTCAGTTGGGAAAAACAACCCCTGGAGGGTGTCTGCAAATAATGACTCTGAGCCCAGTCATAATCTGTCATATCTGTCATAATTCTATATACTGACCACATATTGTGTGCCCTGTGTCTTGCAGTGGGTCAGCTAATGGGCAGTATTTTTAACAATTCCCTTTACATTGAACACATGAGAAATATATTTTCTTAAGTGGAGCTCAAAGAATGCTCATGGATTCCTTTAAATAAATAAGCGTCATATATATATATAAATATAAATTTTTTATCTCTGTTCTCTGTAAGGTTCCTACAGTCTGACTTTAACCACCCCTCTATCTTTTTAGTCTCAGGTTCTGATGAGAATCGCATAGTCTGTGGTTTCATTTTAGTGTTTTGTCTCACACACAGAGTACACATGTGGGATAGCACTTGTAAGCACCTGCACATCACTCTAGATCTGCCCTGACAGAAGGAAGCCTGGCCCCTCACTTAGCCACTTGTTCGCCCTATCTTGGTCTCTGGAGGTCAACTCTTTTTACACCCCATGATGGACCATTATATCTCATCCAGTAGATTGCCTGACTGCCCTTTCGGTATGTCTGACACACTCTTGGCATGCTTTTAGTCTCTCCAACCCTCATAATCTTATCATTTATCTTGTCTAAGTCCTTGTAGAAATGATCTGATAGGTCACTTGGGATGCTGGATATTGAAATTAACATGCACACTGAATATAACAGTGATCTGGATATATAATTTTTTTGCCTAAGTCAATATTTGATCACAAAATGCAAATTCCAAATGGAGTAGTATAATTATATTATTTATGCAAATAAACTTTCAAATTTTGATACCTCTTGCCTTGTTTAAGGTTGTCATGGCTGTGCCCTGAAACCCAGGTGAAACTCCAGTATTACATTTTAACAGGTGAACATAAAGCTTAGCTAATTAGTGAGGTTAATTTTATGGCCTGTTTTTAAGTTTGATTCCTTGTGTTAAGTTGTTTTTGAGTTCTGTGCTGTTGACAGCATTGATGTTTACTATTGGTTTGGAAGGTTAAAGCAATTGAAGTCTGGCTGATGCAGGCCACCTGGGGTCCAATTAAATATTCACATATATGCCAAAAGCTGGCCTTACTTGCAGCTGGTGGGTTGATCCCCAGATACAGGAATCTGCAAAAAGGTTTAAGCTTGATAAAGCTTTTGGAATCCAGCATTACTCCCCTTTTGATAAAGTCCCCAGACATAAAATGCAACAAATCCCATTGTTTTTAAATGTACACAGTAGTTTCCACACCCTGAAATTGTTTGTTGTTCTGTGAGAACAATAGCCATATCTCAAAGGGAGCGAAATGTGGAAACAAGGGCTGAGAACTTGGTACCTGACCTCACAAAAATGGAATCTTTAGTTGAAACAGAACCTACTGAAATGAAACACTAAGTTTTCCTGACATTTTCTCTGTAGCTGCAGGCTCTCGTGTCTCGCTCATATTTCTCAGACTGAAAAAGGATCCTAGTAACTTTGCACCGGCTGTTGTCATACCAATGAGCTGGTCAGAGGTGGTGCTTCTTAAGTTTGTTAATCAGTATCATTTTTAAAAAAGTATGCCATCAAGGACAGGTTATATTAAAAAGACTAGGCCAGCAATTCCGGATGCTCACCTTTCTCATCGTTCAAAAACCAAACAAATGTGATTGATGTGGTGTTGACTTGCTTTTTTGCATGTTTTTCCCCCTAAGATACCCAGGGGTGTCGAAGGAGGGGTTTGTGAACCACTACTACTAAGTGTGAAGAAACAGCCTTATTGCTTCCTTAAGTTAGTGAAAAGTTTTAGGAAAATTTGATTAGGACAAGCACTTCCATGTGTTCTTCAATAAACATAAAAAGCTGTTATTGAGTGCTTAACTGATGTTGATCAAGGCTAATTATTTTTAGAGCCCCGACAGAATAGGCCCGCCAGGCCTTAGACTGTGGACTATTGCTCCTGAGCAAGTTTTCTTGCTTTGTGGTCAGGTCTCAGAGTGATGAGTACTCTCTACATCTGATTTAGTTTCTGCTCTGGTGCTGTTCATTTCCAGCACTTTTGAATGAGATCTGCTAAGCGGATCCACCCTGCTGCTTTGCATACCTTCAGGTACTGTTCCGGTCAGTGTCATTGGTTATGTAATTGCAGGAGTTTTTTTTACGTTTAATGCCATTAAGAACGGTGAGTGTAGCAGTGTGTAATTTGGCACACGCCACGTGTCCATGGCACCGCTTGTCCCCTATCTCTGGGGTGCCATGCCAAGTCCATATGAGAGCGTCCAGCAGACTGTGGCACCGATTCTTTTATTATTAAGCGCTGATGTTTAGACAGCACTTGGACAAAGAGCTCCCTATTAATGGCTCATTAGATGCCTGTTGTGTTCCTGCGAAAGGCGGATGGGGCTGGGCTCTGCCCGGCTTTGTGTTGCTGTCCTGGGCGGGGCAGCTGCGAGATGGCTAGGCCACTGACAGGTTCAACGGCTATGAGAGCCCTTGTAAGTGCCAATGCGGTGACCAGCCCCCCACCATCGCCATTTAATTATTCATTGGTTTAGTAAGGTCTTGTTTAAGCAGTGTAGCACCCCCTTGTGCAAACTTAGCCGACACTAACCTTTGGCAAGCCCTCCACCCCCTACTCTCTTTGTCTCCCCATCTCTGCAGCTGGCACACCTAGGGTCAGCCTTGGGTTACAAGTTCACAGTTTTCCCAGTCTACCTAGAAGCAGTTTTAATGCTGTAAACCAGAAATAGGCTTGGCAACGTTTAAAATGGTACACTCCTCCTTTTATTCTCAACACTCTACCCCCCTGACATGGCACCCCCAGGTTTCTTCTCTGATCTTTTTTAGTGTTTCTCTGTAAATGCTTCCCACCATCACTTCATCTTCTCAAGTGAGTGGGACACTGCTGCGGAACACATGAAGTACACCTAAGATCGGGCTCTGTTTATTCATGATAATGCATGTGGTTGACAGATCAGAATACTTCCCGTTCCCAAACTCTTGTGGAGTACAGTGAGCAAGGAGAGTTTGAAGGCCCACTGTTCCTGTTTACATATTTAATGGTCAGTGGACATGTTTAATGGACTTTTCCTATTTTTAACCTGTTTTTTTCTTCTCTGTGTGGGGAAAAAACTAAAAGTACTGGCCCCTTACTTAACCACTCTCTAGAGCAGAACTGACATTACATGTAAAGGTGAATGTAAATAAAACAATTTTATATTTATGGTTTTCTTGAATACTCATGTTAATGTTTTAGACACTGATGTAAAAATGTTGTTTAGTGACTTTAGGTAATTGAACAAGATTAATCATCTCCTCTAGAGTTTATTTTGTACTTTTTTCATAAAGAAAACTATTTTTATCTAGATTATTTTTAATCATCTGAACTGGTGTCCATTAAGCTGAATGGTGCATTTCACTTCAGTCTCATGTAGAAACATCACAACTGAAACACTAGACGTCTCTGAGGATGTCCAAATATGCAAATTATTTCTCAGAACAGACATCATATGTGGTTATAAATTTCATTCTATTTCCGTATTTAAATATATTTTCCATTTTATTTCAAGATGACTGATTTATCTGAAGGAAGGGTTCTCCCTATTTAACCCCATCGAGCCACTCTGCTTTTCTGGGGAGCACTGTGGCAGGCAGCCACAATGTGGGGTCTTGGATACTTTCATTATGTGCTCCCCCCTCCACCCACACGGCCACATGCCAGATGAAGAACGGTTAATCAGTGGCAGAATTATTCTCCACTGAAGAAATTGCCTGCGATTGAGTTGAAGTCTTTATCATTAAACCACTATGGAGCTTACGATGCAAGTTATTTATTTATATGTGTATTTAAAGATCTGGAAAACTCTGAATTTACAATGACTGTTATTAAAAGTGCTATATAAATAAAATTGAATTGAATTGAGTTCATAATTAAATGTACAGGAGTCATTCCATATCAAATCACCCAGTTTGAGAAAAAGTATCCCAGGTCACCCTCTCAGATTCCATTGAAAAAATTCACTGGTGCTCCTTATACCAAATTTATGGAGAAACCCCAAACATTAGGTCTGTATCTGTAATTGTTTTGAAACTTCACTCTTTTGATATTTTAGTTTTGTGCAATTTTGCCTACTTGATGTTTTGGGTCAGCTTCCAATTCATAGCTCCTTCAAATGGCATGTACAGTTTTGAAGCTTTGTAAATAGGGCTAACTTTCCGTAGAACTCAAATTCTGAAACTGTGAACTATGTAATATTTGTGCTTTGAATTTGTACGGAAGCAAGAGGATGACAACTCATTGGAAGCTCAGCAACAACAAATTTTTGCTAGATCATCTTCAGATATGTAAGAATGCATAGTAAAAATATGAAAATGGTGATCAAATGAGGACATGAAAATGGGCAATTTTGAAAATCAAACATATTAAAAAAAAATGGACACTCCTGTAAAAGTAATACATATGGTTACTGCATATGCATGGCCCAATATGGAAAGAAACTGAGGGCTTTAGCATTCTGTTTGAGCGGGAAGCTCTTAAAAGTGGTGCAGTTTTGAATTTTCAGCCATGTTCAGAGCCTCATAGCACGACAAGTACATAGGATACAGCTGATTAAACTTTTAATTTCTATAGATAGTCATATTCGCAAGTTTCAACTCTGTACATACCATATCAAAGGAACTATGAATCACAGAGTCAGAGTACTCAATTGGTACCTGAATTATCCACCTCTGCCCAAAATACAGTTAGCAAAACTTTATTTTAGCATACTTAATATTTAAGATTTCTGCATGAGATCTGTGCACCTGTGATATTTTTTTTCTGGGAAATCTGAGAGGGTTACCTAGGACCCTCTGCGTGATGTGATATATAAAATGACCCACAGGTTTTAAATTCAGTAGTCCTATTTTTTATCTTGATGTCTGAATGTCATGATTCTTTCACAGTTTACATTTGTTTACTAGTTTTTCACTTTTGTTTTATTTTCTTCACTTTGAAATGAATGATTGTTTTTGCAGGTATTAGAAGAGGGAGAACTTTGCTCTAATGATGTCATCAAACTCGTATGCTACAAGCAAGTTTAGATATGCATAATCTCTCCTTGTGTTCAGTCACAATCTTATGAAGTGAGAGAGAGGCCTATTTCTACAGATGTTCAAATAATACATATTAAGACAGGTCTGTGTGTCCTAGGAAGTTTCCATCTTCAGTGGAGGGTTTGTTTACTATAGAGCTTATGTCTGAATCTTGGGCGGTGTGTGAAATTCTGCATCTAGTTCAGTCACTGGTGTGTGAGTTCAAATCCTGATGCATGAAATGCCTCAGTTACCAGTTAAACAGTCTGGTGGTATATCTCAGTACAAGGGTCACCTTTTTCTTTAAAAAAAAAAAAAAAAAAGAAAGAAATAAAAAAAATAATGCAAAAGACTGACAGTGTTTTATAAGCAGCTTATGCTGGTCAGATGTGAAACCAGACTCATTCTGGAAGAATTTTCATACTTTATAAAATATAATATTAACCTTTGTGTCTTTGGAGTGATAAGTTACTAATTTTTGCCTTGTTTATTGTGAGATTTGTTGGATGGTAAGGAACGTGGAACGCATTTAAGTTAATCTTCAGGAAACTTGTGTGAGCAACATGACTTCAGGTTATTTCTCATTCATATGGTCCTTTTTTCAGCGTTTAGATCTTTTTGTGAAATGTCAAACCAGAAGACAAGCATTCACGTTTCGGGAAAAGCTTGGGTGAAGCAGCATCGCAAGTGGATTTCAGAAGTAGATTGTGTGCATGCCATAGATTTGCACAATTTGTTCTGCTTGGTAGAGCAGACAGTTCTGCTTGGGAGCACATGGAAGTGATATTGTGAACTTGGTCATCTCTGTTCTTCTGTATAGGAGTATATTCTGACTGAGGCCGGTTCCCAGCAGGCCATTCACGCTGCCATTAATAGGCTTCTTAAGATCTGCTTTTCTTTGTGTGTGTTTTAATATTTATCTCAGCTGCTTGGCTTTTGCTGCTTCAGTTACTTTGTAAGTATTTTTATTATTTTATGACTATATACAAAACAAGGATTTTAGTAAGTTTTACGAGAGAGTCTAAGTCGTATTGCTGTGGGAATTCCAGCTGGAAATCATTTAATTCCAAAGTCTGATAGACTTTACAGTCAGTGTGTTGTAAGATAAGGTTTGAATTCTCATGAATTCCGCACAGGCATACACACACGCATGTACCACACAGACGTCACTCTGCCACATAAAGAGAGGTTCACTGCCTTCTCTTATTTAACTGCCTATGCATTTTTGCTTTAGCTCTGGCTTTGGCTTGATCATGTTTTCTGTCTCAATGGCTTTTGTTCTTGATGTTGTGGGTATGCATTGAAAATACTCAAATTTTGAAACTGGGAATATGGAATGTTCTAGAAGAAATACATTTCTCTGCACAGAATTACGAGTTATGAAAATCCTTATAGTTATTCTTATTAAAAGCTAATAGATATTATTTAAGGATGTTGCTGCATGAATTACTTCATTATCAGCCTCTACTGGGTAGGAAAATGAAAGATGGATGGGCTGGATAGATATTGTATTTATTTTTGAAACTTGGGTAATGATTTTGATTCCCAAAATATAGGGAATGACAGAGGAAAGCAAATTTTAGTGGGGGGGAAATTAGTTTTTATGTCTGATCCCATAGCTGTTTCTTGAAAAGAGGGAATTTTCCTGTCACGCTGATTTCTCCACAGAAAAAGCCTGGAATCCTATTTCTAGTGTAATGTAATTTTGCACAGCAGGGAGACCATTACAAAGCAAAGACTGCCATGAGAAAAAAGTCTGTTATTATTATAATTAAAAAAAAAAAAAAAAAACCTCAAAGCCCTCATGGTAGCTCCCTGATTCGCAGGTTTGAACTTTTTAAGTTCAGATTCTCTTTCACAGGCCACCTTCCAGATCATTGTTCTCCTGTCCTGCAGACTGCCTGAATGGCCATATACTGTCGCAAAGGTGCTTTTGAGTTGCTTTGAGAGTGGGAGGGCCGGTGTGTCAAATGTATTCCACCTGATCTTGCTGTGTTGTGTTTGCCTGCATGCCGTGTTCAGGGGGTGAACAAGTACACAAAAAGTTGATAAAGCAAGAAGAAGTAGAAGAATGGAAGAGACTGATTCTGTGCTCAGGGTCGGTGTGTCTGCATGTGTCCCTTTCCGCCGTCTGCACTCTCGGCTGTCCCCTGGAGCCATGGCTCAGGCGGCCTCCCCACGGAGGGTGCTGCATCACGCTGAATGAGTGCTTCCTCCCCGATCCCACGCCTTGCCTGTCCAAAGCTGGGCCAGTGCTGGCAGACAAAAGGAGAAGGGCACGATAAGGAGAGAGGGTTGACGCCATCCCCTCTCCTTTGTGTGGCTCAAAAAAAAGACAGGGTTTTACTGTGTCTGACCCAGGGAATTGATTTCATGTTTGTGGGTGTCACTGGGGGACATTTTTAGGTGAGAGGAACTTGGTGCAGGATCAGTAGATTGTTGCTTGGCTGGTCCGTGCATCCTTGTTTAACTCTACCCTCTTCAGTCACTGGGACACTGGGCCAGCAAAACACCTTACAGATGAATCAAAACATAAGGCACCTGACCATTTTCATCAGCTGATGGTTGAGGACATCAGTGGTCAGCTTCGGCGAGCCAGGATTAGGCCTGCATTCTCAGGACCTGGGTTTTCCCTGACACTGCCAGTCAGCTCCCCAGCCTTCCTGCTGCTGGCCACACTGTTGAGGAGGGGGCTGTCTCCACTGTTAGCATAAACCAACCTCCTCAGCCTCCAGCAGTTGGATCAACACCGCAGCCGCGAGCTCTGCCCTTCCCGTAGTTTGTCTTCACATCAGCAGCCTAGTAGGCAGCAGATATATCTGGGAAACTGGTGAGAATCTGTTAGTGACTTTGGAGCTGGCTTCCGAAAAGCCATTCCTTTTTGGCAGGGCCTCTGAAGTTCCTCAGCTGGCGTATCATTCTGTTCTCATGGTCCAGAAGCTCCCTGGAAGCTCTTTTTGGGAAAGAGTGATTGTTGTGCTTTGATATGAATACTGGGAGCCCATGAAGAGTCTGCACTGTTTTCTAGCTATTGTTCACTTTTTGCTTTAGCAGGCATTTATATTCACAGTGATGTACTGTTCTGCTACAGGATAGTGCTGAAGTTATTATTGACCTTTTTACTTAGGCGACACAGTAGCCTGGTACTTATCAAAATGGGTGCAGCACAGCCAAATCGGCACCACTGATGCAGAAAATACTGCAAAATGCAGAGGCTCTACTTGGAACGAGCACTAGTCTAGCTACAGCGCATCTTTCACGCTGCCAAGAAGTGGTTAGTAACCTGAACCAACGTTCTGGCAAAGTTTGAGAAGTGAGTGAAACAAAAGACCCGAAGAGACGGGGGCCCTTCTGTGACGAAAAGGTGCGCTTCAGTAAGGCTGTTAGGGTGAAAGCGGGAGGCCGTGGTGATGACTTTCCTGAAGCTCAGAGAGGCATCTATTGCCTCATTGCACACTGAGTTGGGTTCCCAGTTTCCCACAGAAGAGGATGTTTATGAAAGCAGAGGAGAGGCTGTATTCTTAGCTGAAGTGGTGTTAAGTTAAGGCAGGACATATATGACTGCAGGAGAGGATGGTCTTCACTTCATAGAAGCAGTGAGATGGCAAAGGGGTTGAGGAGGAGGACAGATGAAGGTGGATGGGGTTGTGAAGAGACGGGCTGTGTGGTGGCTGCGGAAAGCCCAGGCTGGACAGGCTTTCTGTGAAAGGAGTTTGCTGCACGTGAGCGCTGTGTGCGTGTGGTGGGAGTTTGGTCGGGGGGTTGGGGGGTACATCGTCTTCACAAGGCTGCTATTGTGCTCCCTGGCATTTGCAACTGAGCCTAATTGCTGTGCTCGGTGTTCGGCTCCAGCAGCGTCCCCGCGGAGATTTAGGCCGGTGGAAGCTGCAACGCGTGACGGCACAACAGCATGCGCAGCCCTCATCGAGATCATTGTCTGACGACAGGGATGCTGAGTTTTAAGTAATTGTTTTAAAAATACCTAATTAAATTGACTGTTTTTACAATAATAGTCATGTCTGAAAAGAAGTTTGGCTTTGCCAGTAGCCAACACTGGTGCATGGCTGGCACCTGTGGCTGGAAGCATCAGGCATGGTATTTGGGAACAAAAAAACCTTTCTTTATTTTGACCCATTTTGTCTTTTAGGAAGTATATCTTTTAATATTTGATTGAGGAAATTAGCTTCTAGCTAAGGCTGTGTCTTGGGGGGGGGTGCAGAAAGCAGGTAGTACCTTGTAATATTTGTCTGATTAACCGCAGGAAAAGCAGGTAAAGTGACCTGTGACCCATATAATTACTTGGTCTGAGACGGCCTGCATCAGCACACTCCCTGGTGTATTTTCCTGTCTGAGATGACACACATCTCATATTGCCGCATTTCCACATCCGTATAAGATTAAATGTCTAATGTCTAATTTCCCCCCTGGGGCCAGCTGTGACAGACTGGGACGAGGAAAACCGTAGGCTCACCAGGATTGGTGGGCTCCGTTGTTCAAGCAGATTCCCCCCTGGGCAGGGCCCTAGACAGACCAGTGGACGAGCAAAGTGAGCCAATGAGCTTGAGGGCCAGGTTGACCTTCCTGTCTCCCTTGCTACTTCCTGTAGTTTTCCCGTTCAGATCACTCTTTCTTTACTCTTCCCCAATCTTTTTATCTATAATAGCCTTCTCACTAATCTCTGTCAGTCACTGTCGCAAGTGTCTCCCTGACAGTCAGTGAGTCTGTCTCTGTCATTTTTGGAGCCTCTGCACCACACAGTTGGATGACCTGGGTCTGCAGTATGTAAAGGATTTTCCTTCAGATGGCTGCGCTAAATCAAACACTTTGCCAGGTTTCTGGGGTTAGCATCAAAACATCACCGCTCTCTCATTAACTCACAGATCTACATTGGTCTCATACAAAGGGGAAAAATTCCTTTTAGTTTTGCTATTTCTTTGCCAGTTGTTCTCTCAAGGAGAAATGGAATATGGTTATGAAATTACTGCATGATCATTTCTGCTTTGGTTTGGCCCGGGTCAGTTTGGGTTTTGTCTGCTGTCTACTGGCATACCGATCGCATCACAAATGGAGATGCCTAGCATTTCATTTGCTCTGTTTTGCTGGACTCCTGCTTTTATTATCTTTGCTTCAAGATGGATCATCTTCTAATTAGGAGCCACAGACCAAGAAAAATGTTTCCATAAGTCTGTTGCATTTAGCGTGTTTTGACTGTGGAGATTTAATAATCCATTATCAGTCCTGAAATTCTATAAGGCTTATTTTGAAAGAAATGTGCTTTTGTCATTTTCTGGAAAAAAATATGCCCTGGTCATGTGTATTTTAATTTAATCTTATTTTGAGTTTGTTAATAGGTTAATAGGAGTCTGTTTAAGGGGTAAGAAGATGTTTTTCTTCCGATTTTTAACGCTGCCAAAGTTCAGTAAACACCGATGCTGACACAGGCACAGATGACATGAGTTGTTGTGAAAGTGGTGAGGGGTGAGCTCCTCTGGGACTGCTACTCTAGTCAAGCAGCTGTCGGGTTGTGTCTGTAGGCGCCAGCATTAAGGTTGTTTCCCACTTTCTCCTCTTTCTTGGAGCTACTTGTACAGATATGGGTTGTCATGGATGTGTCTGTCAGCTGTGGTTAATGCAGAACAGCATCTGTTTTTCTTTTTTTTTTCCTCTGTCTCTGAACACAGCTTTCTGTGGTCAGATGTTTTGGTACACTTAAGATGTTTTCATGTTTAGGATGCTGATCTTAATTTTAGACCGTAGTCCCTTTAATTGAGTGCCGTGCTTTGAGAACTATTTTGTATTCGCTTATGCTTAATGATTTTAAATTGTGCAGGAACCCCTAGTTTGTATTCCAAGGGGAGTTATTTTTGTTGCAGATGTTTGTTGCAGAGGTTTTAACCCCCCCTCCCTCCATGGGGTTGTTTTGACAGAGAAAAGTAAGTAGTAACAGTTACTGCAGATTCAGGCAGTTTTAGGTGTGCAATCTTAATATTAAACAGAGCAAGAACTGTGGCCATGGTTACATTAAATTACCTTATATAATGGTAATAATAATATAGTTTTAAATAGAAGGACTGGTCTAATTTTTATGATTCATTATATATGGTTTTGTACTTGGAGCCAATTCTTTATGTAAGTATTAGAAAAACTGGATGGCTTTTTTTAAGCCGTCTTCAGTCCCTCTCTGGCTTTTTTGCTGAGAGGCAATAATAAAAACTTAATGTTGCTTTCATTAAACTGCTTACATTAAATAACACTAAGTCTGAATAGTGCAAGGTTATCCTAGGTTCCAATATATGCTGTATAACAGCAATAGAGCTTTTCCTCTTATTATTAGATGAGAACTATTTGTGATGCATCTTTTCTAATAACGAAGAATAGAGGACCTTTATTAGTTGTGGATCAGACTGTTCCTGTTTGAAAAGATATTAGATATAAAGCCTGTTGGAAAGACGGAGAATGTAGATGCAGTCTGTAGTACACTGCTTTGCTGCATCAGGCATGATGTATGGACCTGTTGTCTTTAGTTATCTCTTGTTCAATACAGAGGTTGCTTGCTCTATATTATGTTCAAGGATTTCCACTTTGATTTGAATCAGTTTTATTGTACCAAATATATATTATCTATGAGGAGTTTCTTTTGCCATATACATCTTCACACATTGCTTATATATAAGATCCCAACTACAAGTTTGCCTAGCCCTTTTCTCATGATAAATGTGACATTATCTGTGTTTTTTTAACAGGTGTTGATAGATTTTTGCAACCTTAGTATCAACTAGGCAATGTATAGGTTGTACCCTAGTTTGGAATAAGCATGTTTTCCTATAGGGGTGTGCGTGTGGTGGTTCAGGGTGTACTCTGTCTCATGCCCTGTACTTGCTGAGACAGGCACTGTCTTTAGAAATGTGGCTAAGAACAGCAGCTTATTAGTATTCTTGTGCAGGTAGTAGTAACTACATTCACATCTGTGTGTTTTCTGGTTTTTATCATAACCGCCACTCAATAACACTTGGCATGTTTCTCATTTGTGATCAAAGAATTATAATTATAAGCACATGTAAATTAAGACAGAATTAAATAAATGTGCCAGATTCTCTCATGACAAATTTATTTGCAGTGAACAGGCCTACAGACTAACTTTTTGCATTGGTTCCACTGGTGTGCCAAACTGTTTCATTGAGGTGCGCCGCCACAAAATGTACCCAAATGGGTGCACAAAGTGCACCCATTTTTATCACAGTGCCTTTGGCCCACAAGAATACGTTTTAATGGTTACCTTTTTGTTATTTTCTATACACACTGGTAGTTATGGAAATGATTGTAAACAGGAATTAAGGTGTGGATAAATGTCTTTGAGTGATAGCACTTAAACATTTACAGTAGTTGACAAATTGAAAATTAAAGAAAATCAAATGACTCAAAAGTGTGTGCCGCTCCCATATATTTATAGAAAGTTTCGGTTTGCCGCTGCCTGATGCTGAAACGCTACGGGGGGCAAGCACTCTGGTGGTCACACACTTGTCATGACACAGGATGCATTTCTTAGACAAATGTTTGTGAAACTGTACATTTCAGTCATTTTCATGGTGGTTTTATTAATAATAAAATAATTCAGTTTCATTTAGCTTGATAGCATAACTGACATGATTAAATTAAGGTATATTTAGCTCAATAGCAGCTAGGCCTACAACAACAACAAATATTTTAAAACGGTGTGCTTTTTTAGTAATTATCATTTTAGATTTGTTTACATTTAGTTTAATAATATAACGACATGTTTTATTAGATTTATGTGGCTTATATTTAACTCAATAGCAGTAGTTAGTGTTTTCATCAATATAATAGACAATGATTACAAAAGATTTTCAAAAGGTATGTCTGGATTACATGTAATATAATTAAGCCTAGGTATCCAATTAAATGCATATAAGGGTAAAACGAAATGCCTAATATTATATTTAATAAGGTAATAATTATAATCCTGAAGGTTAAGCAAGCATGTTGCTACCACACGGTTATAATAAATACAACATATCGCTATCGAGTTAAATGTGCAGTACATTAATAATCTGATAAAACATGTCGATTATAATGTCAAGCTAAATGTAAATGATTTTACAATAGATGAAATCATGCCCTTTTAAAACGTTCATAAGCGTATAGTTAAAGAAACTGGTGTGAAATGGTGAAAACCTGCCCCTTCTCTACCTTTGATTAGCTCTAACCCTGAAAAAGAAAGACCTGTGAGATGTTAGGCACACCAGTGCGACCAAGGAAAACATTTTTGTCACACTCTCAGGGTTTTTGCTCGCATGTTTTGTAGGGGTAGTAACTGAGAGGGAACACCTTTGGGGCCTTTTCAAGAGTGTTCAGGCATTGTATTTTTCTTCATTCTTGTTCTCATTGGTAAATAAATTAAGATATACATTTATAAGCCTTGGTTATTACTTTATTGGTTATGCTTCCTAGCATGTGTTTATGTATCTTAGACTAATGAAGATCCTTTATCTGCATTCTTTCTTCTAGATGAATATGCTTGTGTAAAACAGCCCTCCAGGCATTTACTGGCATTCAGAAACCAACATTCATGCATGTCTTGAATTAAACTCAGAATTATGTAGCCTTCCAGACCTCATCTTTTTTTACTGTAAGTCTTTCAACAGCCAGTAAAAAGGAATGTAGACATTTTGCTGACAGCTTAAATCGTAGGTAATAGGGGTGTTGTCATTGTCCTGAGAGATTAATCTGATCGTTGTGTACTGCATCTGAAATTTGAACTTAAGTTTATACCTCTTTATATATACTTTGCATGGTTGTTGGGAAAAAGTGTTGAAATTGGTAGGGACACACACACACACACGCTCCCTGTGTTACGATGGTCCATGTTACGATATTTTGACTTTTCAATGGGTAAATGTTTTTCACTCTTAGTACGTAATTCAATTAATTGTATGAGATATTCAACTTTTTTTAAAAAAAGTTGACTTAATGATTTTGCCCAACTGTAGGCTAGTGTTCTAAGCATGTTTAAGGTAGGCTAGGCTAGGCGGTGATGTTTGTTAGGTTAGATGTACTGTATTAAAATGCATTTTCGCCTTATGATACGTTTGTCAGAACGTAACCCCATCAGGCCACATAATGATTTTGTAATGACAATGGTGTAATGTAATGAGACTTGCACATCCCAGTTTATTTACACTTTGATACAACTGGTTGGATGATGAAACCATTCATTTTTTACATTTAATCAACTTCCAGCCAAGTGGCAAAATTGACTTTTGTTAAGTTGCTGCTTTTTTAAGTCTGTTATGCTGATTTTATCATAACTGCCTGCTGCAGGGGGCGGCACGGTGGTGCAGTGGTTAGCACTGTTGCCTCACACCTCTGGGACCTGGGTTCCGGTCTCCGCCTGGGTGGAGTGTGTGGAGTTTGCATGTTCTCCCCGTGTCGTCGTGGGGTTTCCTCCGGGTACTCCGGTTTCCCCCCACAGTCCAA
>JABFEA020000098.1:11405782-11417044 GCA_019775915.2 Cyphomyrus plagiostoma
CCCCCCCCCCCCCCCCCCCCCCCCCCCCCCCCCCCCCCCCCCCCCCCCCCCCCCCCCCCCCCCCCCCCCCCGGCAGAGAGATTACTCAGCTGCTATGCTGCACAGCTGATATTTCATTTTAAGAGCCATGGTAGGGTGTAAACATGCCCCCTAAATGCACTGTGTCAGGGGTGAGTTGGAGGAGCCATGTCTGAGTGCTTGTCACCTGACATGGTTGGAGTCTTTAGCAAGCTGTGGTTTCAGGGCTTCACTGCGGACTTCAGTGACAACATTGTCTTTAATTAAAGCTGCGAGGCTCTGATGGATCGCAGGCATAATTGTGAAAGTTCAAAGGGCAAAAGCAGCCTCTTTTAAATGTCCACCCTCCCCTCCTCTTGGTTCCCGAGTCAACCCTTTAATGTCCTCTGACCTTACTGCTGAGGTTGACCTAGGGTCTGGAGGTTAATGAACTGCCCTGTGGGATGGAGCGAGAAAGGGAGAGATTTATGACGCTGGGGTGGGGGGTGCCAGGCTCCTACCATCTTACAGGTTAGTGTGGTGTTATTACAGTTTGGGTTTTCTTGTGGGAAAACCAAACTTTCAGCTACCCTTGCTCTGTCTTTGTCTACCATGGACACAGAAAGGGCAGTTTAAAAAACTTGACATTGTTGTGTTTATTTTATGAATCATCGTTTGCTGTTTGAGACCTTAAGAGTTTACATTTGCTTCCTTTTCAGGTATGTGGTTACGGAAGGTTAGGTGTTGTAAAACACAATGGATTTTCCCTAGTGACTTTGTGATTGTTTACAAACATACATTCAGACCCCTTTCACGGGTTTCACCCCAGTGCCACAAAGCTAAATGAAAATGAAATTGGTTTATTCACCTCCAGTTTGCGATAATGCATCTGATGTTTGTTAGATGCTTTGTGAACAGATCTCTGCATGAAAAGTGTTTAATTACTCTGAGATGTCTCTGTTCTGCGAGTGTGTAGAACACAGGACCTGGTATTCATGTTAGGGTGAATGGTCCCAAAGGAGTGATTTGTCTGTAACTAGCTCAATTGGGGCTGGAACGCTAAAGTGACAGGACAGCTGAAGCCCCATTTACTCCATGAATATGAGTGCAGTTATTCAAGGGCATCATTTAGTTTGGTGCGCTCTGCATATTCACCCAATTTCCAGAGCTGACTATAAGAGTCATCCGGGGTCTTAATTAGCTTTTATATTTCAAAATGAATGTGCAGCTTGTTTTGACCGCTTGTAGATGTCAGCATATCTTTGGCATGTGGGTTCAAGACTTTACAAGGAATATTGAAATATTAATGATGTGGTGCATTGGTTTAACTGTTTTTGACCACTTTGTGTTTGCAAAGTATACAAACCTGGGTAAAATTTCAAGGTGTACTGACAGTGTTTCTTTGAAGAATCTGAGGGCATTCTTAAGATATCTTTGAGACAAAAGATTGCAAAAGGACACAGACGCAGAACAGAGGCAGCATCCTTATTATGGAAACAGAGGGTTATCTGTTACAGAAGTGGGGAGACTGGCATAAAAGTGATGTATAGAATAACATTTCTCTTTTTATCTTTGCAGAATTGTTGGGCTCCACAAAGAGGCTGAATGTTAACTACCAGGACTCAGATGGGTGAGTAACACCTTGAATTTGAAGGTTTTTTGACTTCTGTATGCTTTTGAGTTTTCTGACCCGCTGTTGATGATAATGCTGTGATTGTTACAACCCTCTGGTCTAGGTCAGGGGTGAGCTTGTTGCATAAGTGAGGTGAGCATGACTGTTGTCCTCAATCTCCTATTGGTTGCGCCACGACCCAAACAACATGCTCAAAGTCTGAAATATACCACATACAGAAAGTTTACTTACAGTACAAAAAAGACTAGTTTTTCCAGTGAAGACCACAATATACCAAACCACTATGGAAGGGAGGCTGGACGGTGCCAAAAGGAAAGAACAAAACAGAAAAATTGACTATGTGCTTGCTCCATTTTAGACTCATGCACTGTCCCCATCCTTCTTTATTTGCATCAAAGCACTTCGATAACACTTTTTAACGGTTTTGACAGTCACACTTGTGACTGCTCCAGCACAAAAGTGATGTGCATTTAAAATAAATGTTCCTCTCAGGCAAAGTCAATTAACCATATCCCCTCCCCCCACTCCTGCAGAAATAAAACATTATTTGTCGAAATGATTTAGTGTTTGTTGGTACTTAATACAACAGCCCCTCTGTTGGATAGTGGGCGAGGGGTGAGGTGGGGGCAGTTATTGTTTGAGGATGTGGACCAACCTCGTTAAGGAGGCCGTGGGCTGTGTGTGTGATGTGATGCGTAGAGAGAGAGAGAATTGAAGCGGGATTAACACAGGCAAAGTGAATGACTTAACACAGCCCCAAGCATCACACAGCTATGTCCCATGCAGCACCCAGAGCTCTTAATGAGGCCAAACTCCGGAGTTCTTCCAAACATACTCCCTAAAGGTTGCTTCCTACAGCTTCGAAAACCTCAGAATCTTCCCCTCGTTAATGAATTCCATTCATGTAATTATTTTACTGTTATCTTTTCATCTTTTGAAATGCAGTATGCAGAGGCTTGCCGGATGAGACATGAATGTTAAGGTTAGCTCAGGTTAATTGTCATCCACTTAAGTAGAAATTTGATCCAACGTGACAGATTGTGTGCCTCTTACGTGAGAGACCTGTATTTTCTGTACTTTGCTTCCTGGAAAGAAATGCACCGATGATTTCACTTGTAACTTAGCTTTAAATAGGAATGATTTGCGGATTGCCATTAATGCAGCCTGTAAATTGTTACTTTTTATGATCTTAAGTTCAATTCTGCTCCATACAATGCAAATTGGCAGTGTTCTGTATAATGAGGAAACTGAATGCAAAAGATTTCTTCAAAATGTCTTTGCCACTGTGAATGTGACAAGCATGAAGTTGTTTTGTGGTGGAATTCCCCTTTATAAGAGATATAATGCACTCATTGTACATGTGCTAGTATTTCTCTCAGTCCTCAGAATCACTGAGTTTCCTGTAGCCCCTTCAGATGCTTTTCACTCATCTCTTACTCCTCAGAATCACTGAGTTTCCTGTTGTCCATTCAGATGCTTTCTCACACCCCTCTCTGTCCTCAGAATCACTGAGTTTCCTGTAGCCCCTTCAAATGCTTTCTCACACCCCTCTCTGTCCTCAGAATCACTGGGTTCCCTGTAGCCCCTTTAGATGCTTTTCTCTCCCCTCTCAGTCCTCAGAATCACTGAGTTCACTGTAGTCCATTCAGATGCTTTCTCACACCCCTCTCTGTCCGCAGAATCACTGGGTTCCCTGTAGCCCCTTCAAATGCTTTTTTCGTGCCTCTCAGTCCTCAGGGCCAGAATCACATTTTGGCATCTGACTGAGCAGCCAGGTGGCGTCTGTGTCCTCCATGGTACTGGGGAGGGAGGCTTATCAGACTCGTAGCTATGTTGTTTGTTGTTGTTGTTGTTGTTCTCGTCTTTTGCCTTTTGTGAACAGCAGAGTTCAGTGGTAGGCCAGAACAGATCTGGGTTGGGGGGTGTGATGCCACTGATGATGTTAAATGTGAGGAAGTGGACTATGGCCAGTCAGATAAGACCATCTATGATACTGGCAGAGCACACGTTGTTGTGGTGATGACTCTACCGTTGGTGGTGAAAGAAATCAAATGGCTGAAAATGCCAGCTTGCTGAGGGTTGCCCTAACCATTAACATGTCGTAGTGCTAATTTGGGCTTTTGCGTACGTGGACTGGGAGCCCAGGAGCCGGACCAGTTCCTCTGCTAGGCTCTGCCGCTGCTGGCAGCACACGCCATCCCATGCTGTTTAAGGGTGGGAGACAGGAATGTTCACGAACACGCAGCTGGCCGTCTGCTTATCAGAACAAGACGCATGGTGTGAAACGAACAGGAGCACTGCTCTGCTCCTCAAGCCGGTTACTGTGCATCTGTAGCGTGACTCAAGTCACACTCCTGGGCAACATGACAAACTTTTTTCTGAGCTATCTGACTCATCATCTCTTGTTTATCGTAAACCAGTAATGCAGCATATGGAGAGATACAGGATACATACTGTTCTGTTCCTTTTAAACCTCAACATCTTAAAATCTGGACCAGAGGAGTTTAGGGTTGGCTTGACTTTAAGCAGTGCTGAACATTGCTTCTCTCAGGCAGTCAGGAATATAAATGATCTCTGAAAACTACGCTAAGTTTTCAACATGTTGATTATTTCTGAAATGGTGCGTCTTACCTGGAAGTTTAAGTATTGAGAAATACTCAGGAGGCAAATCTATTTTAATTAACAAACGACACAGTGCTGCTGCAGTTTAAATGATCTCCTCGTGTCATGTGTTTTGCCTCCTGCAGCCCAAAGACATGCAGTTCTACTTCAACTAAGAATAAGTAGTAGCAGTCAGGTGAAGACTTGCACAGCGGGAGTATCTGTAGGAAACACACCTGATTCATGTGTCACGTGTGCTTATAATGTCTGTGTGTGGGTGTGTGCGGTTCAGGTATACCTTACCTTGTAGGGACCAAATATCCCAACAACGTGATGAATATCCGTGTTTTTTTTTTTTACCATCTCATGAGGACCAGTTTTATTTCATTTTATAAAAATCTGTGACTGCAATGAAAGAAAAACTAAAAATGCAAAAACCCTTGTATTTTGTTTGGTTACTTATGGTTAGGGTTGGGTAGGAGTTATGGTTGTCATAGTTAGCATTAGCATTTTTCCCAAAGAAATGAATGAGGTGTCCCCAAAAAGATATGATTACATGACTGTGTGTGTGTGGGGTGATGTGTTTTAGCCTCTTTCCCAGAGGCATTTAGCTTTCCTCCAGTATTGCCCTTACAGTGCACAGGGTGTGTGTGTGTGTTTGTGTAGTGGTGTGATGTGTGTGTGTGTATGTTTTTAAACCCTCCTCCCAGAGGCCTATCATTTAGCGTACCTCCTGAATTGTCCTTACAGTGCACTGTGTGTGTGTGTGTGTGTGTGTGTCTCTCTCTCTCCCTCTCTTTTTGACCATCCTCCCAGAAAGCCTGTCATTTACCTCCAGCATTGTCCTCATGATGCCTCTGATGCCAGACGGTTACTCTGGAGACCCGGGGAGGCCTGGCTCTGCTCACAGCATTTTTTTTCTTTTTCCAGAGCTGTTTCACAAAACGGCGCTGTGTGTGCCAGCACCAAATGGCTACACCTCTGTGACCGTTGCGATTGGCAAAGGGTGTGCTGTGTTGCCATGGCGAATGCCTGTGGAACGCTGCAAACTTGACGCTGACCTTTTGTCTGCGGAGGCTGAGTAGTGGGCTTGTGAACACCTCCCTTTCTGAGGAATATGTGGAAATCACCAACTGACGCTGATCTTCAAATTGGGCTCAGTGCTTTTCTGTATTTCTTTTTTCTTTTTGATTTTCCAGTTTTATGCTGACCTAGCCGAGTGTCAATGACAAGAGGCTGTGAGATTCTTTGTTTGTTTTGTTTTCACTCTGTGAAGAGCGTCTTCCTCGTTCCGGGTGTTTATGTACGCCTTCAGGGGACGCTGCGGGACTCTGTTGGTGGCAGGCTTCCAATGAAGTGTCTGAGTCCCTGTCTGCACGCACTGATCTGAATTTTAGACTGGCAGGTGACGACAGGGACACAACGAGCAGGAATGTGACAGCACAGCCCTCCCTATCTTATACTTGTTGGAGGGGCAGAATTTCTCAGTGACAGCAGCTCTCGGCTCTTGTTTCTGCAATTATGCTGACAGATTCCCGGTCGCTGCATTCCCCCATCGCCATCCCAGAGGCGGGCTGTTGGTGCTCTTATTGAGCCTACAGTGAGAGCATGCAGCCCTGCAGGCAACCTTATCTCTCCGGGAATCCTCTTGATAAGACGTCAGAGAGCCAGTTGGGTGCAGCTGGTGGGGGGGGGAGGCGGAGCGTTACGGGGGCCATTGAGTGTGTCACGGCCTCGTCAGCCTCATTGCCCTGGGCATCCGGTCCGCGTCATCACCTGCTTTATCCCCATAGTGAATGCAGCTGCTATCAGGCTTCACAATCAGCCCACGCTTATTTTTTTCAGTTCATACATAATTGAAAATGCCTTTTTCAAGGCCAATGTTTTATGCTTGCCCTCTCTTCTTGTGTCAGGCTGCGGCTGCTGGCACATCATGAAACAGAACGGCATTTCCCGTTCTGTCCAGTGTGCTGATTGGGAAGAGGTTTGGCCGCCTCGCCACTCCAGATAAAACCCCCTCATGCCGCCGGTGAGGAGCATGAGCCTTATTGATCACTGTGCAGGAATGTGGCTGTGTTGTGTCTACACGTGTGCAAGCGCAGCATGCATCAGCCATGCGTGTTGCTGCACGCTGTGGCACCCACGATTACGACTGGAGCACCGCGGTGATGAAGATAATGCAGGCAAAAAGCATAATAAGAAAAGCCTGATAAACCAGATCTTCCCCCTCAGCCTCTGTGCTCTGTAGGTGTGTAATCAATACCAAGACCAGCCACAGGTCCATGTAGTCTTGGTCTCAGTCTGTTTGGACCTATGACATCGTTGCACTTTGGACTGACTGAATTACTGCCTGTTGCTGCCACAGTTATGCAGATTTTTTTCTCTCTGTCTATCGCCCAATGTTCGTCCCCATATGTACTCATATCCAAAAAATCTTGTTCAGAAAGGACACATGTATACGTTGGTAACACACAGAAATTCAGAGGGCAGTACTGTGCATGTATTGCATAAGCAGTTGGTTCTGTCCCAAATCCCAAAACAAAAAGGGTTCTGAATTTTTTTATACAGATATGAATCCGATGAATGTAGCAGTGTGTCTTTTTTATTCTTTCTTCCTTCACACTTCAATGCTTTGGAAAATATGCCCGTTGATTAGAGTTCTTTCACAGTGTCTTTCCACAGCAGCAGTCAAATGAAGCATGTCTCGCATGTACACTCTGGCTTGCCACTGTGGGTCGCGTGAGAGTGAGCTTATCGCACTGTGGGCATCGCCCAAACCCGACTCCATTCCAAAATCCCGCGAGTGGAACTTCCAAGCTCCAGTTTCACTGTGCTTATGTGGAGGCTGGGTGGGGAAGAACCATGTGTTCCCCCCAAGCCTGCATCATTTTCTGGATGATTTGGATTTTGAGAGATGATTTACTGCGTTCTTTCATTTCTCCGTATGGACATTTCCTTAGCCGCATGGGTTTTGAGTTATGGGTGACCCCCTTTCTGCTGACATGAGGGTATGTGTATTTCGGGCCTGAATCAGGGAGATTTATGTGCTGGGGCTGAGGCCTCCAGCCGGAGCCTTTGACTTATCCGCCTGTTGAGACCGACATGCTAGGATGGGACTGTCTGTTGGTCGCTGTCTCACTCCGGGGCGCTGGCTGTAAGCCACTGCTCTGGGAGCCAAGGGATATCCCACATGGCCATTTATGCTTTTTCTTTTGGCCCCTGGTGGGATTCTTGAGTCAGCCAGACATTTTCTTAGCCCCAGGTGAACAGCAGTATACCGTCAGTAACTGCTCTCTCAGGTATTAAACTGAGAACTTTGTTGCTCATAATGCTGTTCAGCTTCACACTTAGCCTGAACCTAAAGGTGACCTTGAACATGAAGCACGTCTTTTTCACGTCACAACATGGGCGAGCCTTTTTGGCGTTAAACAGTTGTGTCGGTGGCACTTGGGCCCCCCTAGTGGTGGAGCATGTACACAGCAGACCCCCCCTCCCAAGTTTGGCCTCTTCTCATGTCTCCATCTCACTCCCACACAGATTTTCGGCCTTGCACCACGCTGCTCTTACCGGCACGATAGACCTCATGTCGCTGCTGTTGGAAGCCCAAGCCACGGTGGACATCAAGGACAGCAACGGTGAGCGAGCCTGCTGATACCCATCGTAACCCCCGGCCAGGAGCCACCAGCCTCGGAGCAAACTCTCAGAGTTTGGAGCTCTCCCGCAGACCATAATGCAAAAAACAGAGAGCAGCTGCAAAAACCTGTATGAAGAGTTTTGCTGTGCCAGAAACAAACACATAATGTTTTGTTTTCTTCCTGTTGACAAGGGGACAGTAGTAGATGTTGCCATAACTGTACTTAAGGATATTTTTAAATGGTAGTGGGGGACAAACTACAAATTAGTAGAAAACATTCCCTCGTTACAGTTAATTATTATTTTTAGCAGTTTTATTGTGTTGACACTCGAGTGGAATTTCCCTGAATGAGTTTTGGCTGGTGCTGCGCCACGCGTATACACAGGGGTAAATGTTTTACTGGACATTATCGGGTGGAAATCCAGCCTCCGTCTGGAAGAGGACAAACTAGGAAGCAGAGCTCATGTGTCAGTGTGCTCGTCTGTGTTGCACTGTGTTGTACCTGTTGTGACAGCATCTGTGCCCCCCGGCCCGCAGGCATGCGGCCTCTGCATTACGCCGCGTGGCAGGGCAAGGCCGACTCCGTGCTGATGCTGCTTCGCTCCGGGGCCTCGGTCAACGGCGCCTCACTGGACGGGCAGATTCCACTGCACCTGGCTGCCCAGTACGGCCACTATGAGGTGGTGAGTATGCAGCCGTCACGCTGTCCCCTCACTTGATCCCCATACGTCTTCCTAATACTTCAAGAAAGCCAGTGTGAACTCCCCGAGCGTTCCCATGGGGATTTTGTTCAATGCACGCATTCTTTTACTCATGGCTTTAATCCGCTCCAGCATTTTGCATTTCAGACAGTCCTCACTTATCAGCCGTTTAATAGGACGCAGGTGTTTTTGGAGACTCACTGTTCGGTTTCCCCTCTTCTCTCTCAGCGTAGTGTGGCCTGAGCAGGGTGCAGAATGAAAAGCTCCACTGGGTACACTGAGAAGGGGCTCCGTGTTTAACGGATGGAACCCTACGGATCCAGCAGGTGTGGAAGGTTGTTCAGCTGTCAGGCCCACGCTATAGAGGAGGATTCAGAATCGGCTCCTAGCCGGCTGTGTAATGTCAACTCAATCTGTGTTCATGGAGAAAATACAGCCTGACATTACAGGGACAGTTCATCCCAAAACTTTACTGCAATCTATCCATCTAGGTTGTTCTGCTGGGAGTTGGTCCACACATCAATTCTATCATTGTGCTGAAAAGATTGCCAGGGTGGTTGCACATGTAGTGATACAATTGGTGTGTGACATTCAGTAGAAGAAAATACTTTATACATTAAACTGCTCACTACACTTCTTTAATCACCAGCGAAAGAATGCCATTCACTCCCATTATATTCGAGAGAGGCCTGACATTTCTACGGCTGATATCTCCAAAACTGGGCAACTCCCAGTAGAATGACCTAGATAAATGGGTAAAAAAATGGGTAAAGCCCCTCTTTTTCATATCTTTTTCAGTTTGGGGGGGGGGGAACTGCCCCTTTAAATGATACCTTTATGTTACAGCTTCCATGGCCAAGGATTCACTATCATTTTGTGTAGTAACATTCTGTGTTCACATTTCCATTTTGGGCATTCCATTGAATTTTTCATGATTGGTTTGTGAACTCTAGGTTCACATGGGTCATATTAGTGTAAAGAAATATAGGAGCATATATTAAAGAAATCCAGATAAATCTGCATTGAAGAAGCAAACCACAAGTGCGAAAGTGGTTGGGGCTTGTTAACACAACATGTGAAATCCGTATGCATATGTATGCCAGATAGGCATAGTGACTGGACAGGAACCGGGTCAGTTTCTTAGGTAGAGCATCTCGGGGGATCATGCGAAATGAGGATGAGGTGAACATGGAGTCAAGACTGATCTGCCGTTGGGCTGCACTCTTCCTCTGAGCTCAGTGACTGCCGGGCTGGCTTCAGGGGCTTTGTGAGTGCTCTCTGGAGATAAGGAAGCAGGAGGTCTTTTGAAGTTTAACCCCCGACACTGTCTTTGATCTACTCCAGCCTGGCCGTCCCGGAGGATCTGGCTGCATAGTCTCTGTCTGCTCTGTATGGGGCATCCATCCACCCCGACCCCTCCAGTTGTCTGGTACGAGGCAGGATCAGGGCACCGAGTGGAGGTTCAGAGAGATCAGAGCAGGATCAGAGGCCTCCCTGTCTCCATCCAGTTTGTCCTGCCGGGCAATTCGTTCGGATCTGTGCTCGGTGCTGGAAAGATGGAATGAAGTGGTGTTATGGTCTCACCGAGAAGCTCAGGAGTAGGCGGGTTTCCATGGTGGTGTCTCGAGTCCAAATAAATGGGAGCTGGGAGAACCTTCCTCAGGGTGTTACTGAAACACCTGGGTTTGGTTTCCTCACAATGCACAAGGTATTGAGGTGTGCTACCCATTTCACAAAGGCCTGCCCAAACAATGCGTTCATGAGCTCGTCCGCCTGGCAAGTCTACTCAGACATGGGAATCCGTCCGTTGTGTAGTATTCTTTTACATGGCTTTCAGCTGCTATACAATTCTGCACATTTCTCTTGGCCCTCCTTTCACATGCTCAGTCTTGCAGCCGATGCCCCCATAACCCCCTGGAAGTGCGATGGCATGAAATACAATCTGTATAACAGCACCTGGCGTCATGAACCCAGTACGGGCCCCGTGTGCTTAGCCCTGCTGGGGGACTGTGTGTGTGGTTATGTGACAGTTTGTCTCCTGTGCTCTTCTACTAGTCTGAGATGCTACTTCAGCACCAGTCGAACCCTTGCTTGGTCAACAAGGTTAAGAAGACCCCCCTGGACCTCGCCTGTGAGTTCGGTAGGCTGAAGGTGAGTTTTCTGTTCAAACAGTCCCTATCTGACATGTATTTATTTATTAGCCAAAGTGATGGTGCGGTGATGTGCCTTTGCTGCCATCTGTAGCAGTGTGCTGAGAATCCGCAGTGTACTCAGATATACCATTGTCTCATAAATCAGATGTTTAAAATCGGTTTCTAATCTCTGTGCGCTGTGGGGGAGTAATGAGCTTAGCTTAGCGTCTGAGGCACGCCAGGGCGTATCATGAATGTGCTCTGAATGTGGGGGGACGTGTTGTATCTGCTGTGAACTATCTGAGTTTCCAAGGTTAGCTGTGGGCCTTTAACCTCTGACCCCTACATAGTTTCTCTCTGTTCAGGGGGGGGTGTCGTCCCTGCGCTGGTTGTGTAAGGTGACAGGTGTTTTGAGGGGGGGTTGGTTGTACATGGCACTGAGACCCAGTGGGAATTCCACCTGTGATAGCTCCCCCTTTCTGGAGATCGGCTCAGTGTTTGGTCGGGGGGGGGGGGGGGGGGGGGGGGGGGGGGGGGGCGGGGGGGGGGGGGGCGGCCGCGGGG
>JABFEA020000098.1:11436725-11457062 GCA_019775915.2 Cyphomyrus plagiostoma
GCGTGTGTATGCGTGCGTGCGGGAGAGTGCGTGTGTATGCGTGCGTGCGGGAGAGTGCGTGTGTATGCGTGCGTGCGGGAGAGTGCGTGTGTATGCGTGCGTGCGAGAGCTCACCGCTGGGGCCTCAGCACTCTGCTGCTGTGTCTCTGTAGCAGCAGCACTGGAGATTGTACTACTTGGATGGCTAACTGTGGTGTCCAGCTCTTTGGCCATTTTCCCATTAACCTGAAAAGTCCCAAGAAAGGAGGATCAATACGATGCTCCAGGTATGAGCAGCTCACAAACAAAATGCTGTTATTAAATGCGTGTCTGTTAAATTATTTTTCAAAGAGGGGAGGAAAAAAACATGGTTTAGTGCAGGGGTGACCAATCTCATCCAGAAATGGCCGCTGTATATGCGGGTTTTCGCTACAACTCCCCAATTAGGTTACTAATTAGAGAACCGATTGGCTGAAGAGTCCTCATGTCTGGGTTTGAACAGCTGACCTAAAGGTTATCCAAAAACCTGCACCCACACATGACCCTTTGGAGATAAGATTGGCCACCCCGTTTTAGGACATTAACATTCCACTAGGGGGCAGACTTGACCATAAAATGTCTAGATACCTACTATCATTCCACTGAACATTGAGAGCAAGAAGTGGGGCTCGTTTACAATAGCAGGAGTTGAAGCAGCTACTATTCGTCATTGTCCTGTTGACAGTCCAGCTCACCACTGGAGGTCACAATGCCAATCATCAGTATTATTGTAAACGGAGGTAAATTATGGCTCCTTAAAATTGATTTTAAAAGATTTTACACTCAAAAATAAGGATGAAATTTTCAGAGGTATAAACAAATTCTCAAACTCTGGAGGCCGGTTTCCTGAACAAGGATTACAACTAGTCTTGGACTAAATTGCCGTATCAATGGAGATTCATCATTGTAACTCAAAGCTAGTCTAGGCTTAATCCTTAACTGGGAGACTGGCCCTGGGTAATGAAAACCACAACAGTAATGAAATTCACTTTATTAACCCATATACAGTAGGCCTGCTTTCCTTTCATGTCCTTACTAATTACGAAATCCAAAGCACAACCATTTTGAGCTTCTACTACACTGAAGAATTAAACATTCTGTAAAATGTCAAGTCCAATGAGACCTTGAGTTTGAGTCCTATGGCTCATGCTGTGAGTCGACTTGCTGAGGATTAAATTTTAATAACGTTCTTGTTGCCGTATTAAATGTTTCTAGATCATTTTTTCCATCTTACCACATAACACAGGCTTTTATGACACCGAGATAATCCACCATGCTGAACAACATCGGCCAAAGCCTTTCCGTCTGCACGCCGAAATAAGGTGATTCACTAAGATTACCTTAGCTTTACGGGGCCCGACTGAAAGCCCCAAGTGGTTTGACCCAGTGTGTGCATTATAGAGAGGGACAAAGAAACGGGGCAACCGCTATGTTAGCATACCACACTAAATTTCATATTCTAGTAATTATAGACTCATATTTGAAGCTATGCATTATACTTTCTAGTACCTTGTGTTTTAAACAAGAGAGAGGGGTAAGTGCCGCCATGTGACAAACCACCTCAGGGCTGAGCACCTGCGTGGAGCCTGGTCACCTTCCAGTTACTGGCACAGACCCGTAGCCTCAGAGCCACCACTCTACTCTTACGCAACCCCAAAGTTTTTCCGAGCAAAGATCTCTTTTGCGTGGATAGGGTTAGCAGTGTACGCAGGTGTGGTTCTAAAGACAAATTAAGGGTCTTATCCAACAGGCCACACATCTGAGGTGTGGTAGGAGAAGAAGCATATACAGTACAGGCCTTATCTCAAAGGTATGGTTGGGGTGTTTCTGTAGAAATTAGATTTATCTCCTTTTGCCGGTCTGGAATGCAAAAGTCAAGCATTGAGCTGAGCTGCAGGGGAGTGTCAGACATGCATGGGAAACTCACAAAATAGAGGAGTGTCTTCTGCCAACTCCAGTAGAATAGGTTTCTATCTGCAGTCGATTCCATTACCCTTACACTCTCTTACTTGCCATTATAGGATACAACCCAATTCTGAAAACAAGTAAATCCTTGCATGCTTGTCCTTTATACTCGTTCCACTGGCAAATTCCCAACATCAAGCATCTAGTTTATTTAGCAAAAACAGTTTCAGGTGAAACAAAGTATCAGCAGATTTGATCTAATCTGTAGGTCTGACAGTCCCAGTAAGCAAGAAGCCTGTGAAGAACTAAACTTTGGGCAGAGCACCCTGATGTTGGACCCCACCCACGGCCTCCCGAAGGGGCCCACACCCCTTTTTGGGATGCCTCCAGTTCCTTTGCTTCTTTACGGAACAAAAGGTCCCATCAGGACCATGTCTGCCATCAGTACAACACAGACAGGCAGATTATCCCCAACGTATAAACAAATTGTCCTATTCTAGCCAAGGGTTTCCACGTTGCACAGTTTGTCACTTTTTCACAAATATTGGGCTTTTGTGTGTCTTTTCTGGAAATAAATACACGCAAATTTACTCACCATGTCCTCCGTCTCTCCATTGGTCACAGGCTCAGGCAGAGGTCCTGAAACAACAAAAGCAAAGATGGGTTGTTCTTTATTGGGAAACTGAAATCTCCCAGCACAACACATGGATCATTTCATCTGTTCATATGTGCTCCATTGAGTACAAGCCTAACATGTTTACTGCTTTAAAGGCTACTCCTACATTCAGCACAGAGTGGCATAAAGAGGGTAGACTCCTAAGAGATAATACCCAAACTAAAATAAAACTTTAAGCAGAAGGTTACCCACTACTTTCAGCTGTCTCATCTGATTAGACTCAGAAGCCAGTAGACGAGAAACCCAGAAATCACTGGCCAAGAGATCAAAATTAGTGTGCGAGAATCATTTCAGCAGTACATATTTGCTAGACTATAATAAAATTGGAGCAAACTATACATAGAAATGTCTTTTGCCAACCAGTGAACGAACAAATAGACACCAGAATGGGCTGCCGGGATTAGTCGATGTAGTCGATGTCAACGCATGACGTCAGGCAAAACTAGCGCGTGGTCTATTCGTGTTTATTAAATTGGCATAGTTAGTATGGAGATATCCTTTGTCCGTGTAGTTGCAAAATACACTCATTATTAAAGTCATAAAGTTGTCTGCCTGCCAACTCAAAATCTCCACTGAATAAGTGACAAAATGTTTAGGCTAAAATCTGGGGGTATTCTATAATCATTGGCGGTACCAGTCTGTGTTCCTGCGTGTTGGGCTTGCTGGGACCAGTGTTATTACTGTAAAAATAAAACTGAAAGGAAAACGGAAACTCATTTTTAAAAATCATTGACTGAAATAAAATCAGCAAAAAGTACCGCCACGCCATCAGCGTTTTTTTGCGTAGTTTAACCACAATATCTCCTCTTTTAAAAGATGTAGTTGCTAAGCTGGGGCTTTCTTCACCGTGACATTAGTACTTACTGCTTCCAAAACAGTAGCACGTGGGGCTCCGCTAACCGAATTTAATAAGCATAAAGATACGACGAATTTATACAGATTACCATCTTCTGGTTATACTCATATCATTAATATTTTAGGCATACAACTAATCTGCTTATCGAATTGTGGGGGATTTACGTCCGTATATTGCAGAAAAGCGGGCGTCCATTATCTAAAGCCCTGCAATGACATATAGTTTATTGTTGTCAAATAACATTAACATATTTTAAAACAGTAAACTTGATTTTATGGAACAAAATTAATCGTTTAAGTTAATCGAACAGTCGGTAAAATATTCGATAGATGAATCCATAGAAAAATAGCCCTACACCAGAACACAAAAATGCTACATATTTTGCCTATAATAGTTGTACTTATCCAGAAGTGCATCACTCAGTGTAGCTCATCAATAACCAGAAAAACACAAACCAGGCAGAGGCGCAAGGCAGCACTTATTATGAAAAGACGCACGATATGGAAATAAGCCAGGGGGTGGGCATGCTGTGCTCCAGACCTGGCACACAGACATTGGAGGAGATGACAGAGCTGGACAACCAATCAACAGGAAGGAAGCACATACTGTGCCAAGTCTACCCGGGGGGTTTGGTGCTGTGACTACACAATCAATAACTTCTAAGTCAGCAGCCAGACACAGTGATAAACATTTCTCCTTAGTTAATGTGTAACTTACAGTTAACACACCTGAAAAAAAATGCACTAAATGAACCTCAGATTACGTTCAACCATCCCACTCAGCTTGGCTATGGCAGTCACTCTTTGGCTTGCAGTGTCATTCTCCTCAAAACAACTCCAGCCTCTGAATAACAGGAAGACTTGGAAACTGGGAGGTACATGAGCTGACAAAGAGTCTGGCTCAATCTACTCATTACATCCTGTTCATTCAGACTTTCCAGAAAAATAAACACTTCCAAGTACAATATGGCTTCTGACCAGTTACATTATAACTAAGTTAATTAAACAGTATTATATTTAATGTTCTGTCAGGGATAAAAACAGATTCTTATAACAGATTCCCAAAACCAAACATCTGAAACATCTTCTCTCAGGGCGTTAACTACACACTGTCTGTCGCTATGGCCACAGCTGGCATTGTCTTATCCGTGCAAGCAGATTGTTGCTGTTGAAAAATATTCTGCAGCGTTTCAGCAGAAAGGCTTAAAATTTAACCACAGCTTGAGTTTTCTCCGGAGAGGTTACCCTGCTGCGGTCTTCATGACCGGCGGGGAACAGTTACTGTGCCACTGACCCTGAGGATGAAGCTGGCAGAATATCCGGAAACAGATAGAGACGCGTGCTCAGTGTCCCTCCTAGGACTCTTCCTATTAGATCCTTTCTACTGACAGTCCCAAGGGTAAAGTAAGGGAAGTAGCCCTTCAGGACAGAAGATATTTTAAGTTGTTCAACGCTGCAATAATGCGAATGGCTTAAAAATGTATTCAGTAAGATCTTTTTCATATGAAGATATAAAAAAAGGCCCCAAAATAGAAACCTAGACCAATTTGATTTGGAAGCATATTTAACACAATAAGTGTAAAGCATGGCAGCATGGGCTCTATGCCTCTCCCCGTAAGCACACCTGTCAGATGCTTCTCTGTGGGGGAGGTCTTGCAGCTCTTGAAGAAGTTGTCCGTCTCGGAATCCACCACCAGCAGACTGGTCTCGTCGCCCCCAGCCTTGATAGCTGCGACTACGTCCGAGTGCTGCTTCCCTTCCATAGACATTCCATTTACCTGGATGGGGCAGAGTCAGAAAACGGTCAATGAGTTATCCGATGTCACCTAATGGCCTACTCTCATGCCAAATAAGAAACTAAAGGCCGCTATGGCAGGATTTAACCATTCTTCCACTGCAATCAGGAATTGAGACACTTACTTAGGTCATGGGGAAGTTAAAGTTATAAAACTGTTTTTTTAGCATGTCCAAATTATTACATCAGGTTCCATTTTGCCATAAAACTGCCCAGAATGACAAACAGAAAATTATGCATTCTTAAAGACGCAAATTGTGTGGTTAAAATCCCATTAAAGAAAGCAGAAGTAGGGGTATTTCTGTCATGTTAACCAAACACTAACAACTGTAATACAGTTTCTCGGCTCCAGTTTTTCAGGCACAGATATTATACTGAGCCAAAGACAGCTAATGATAAGCATAAGCCGGGCTGACAGCAGGCACGCAAACCGACACCGATAACGGCTAATCTAATCAGTGCCGCTGTAAACGAGAGAAAAACCGGCCTTGGACTCCGCAGCAGCAAAGGACACAGACACAGCATTTCCCAATCAATGTCAGGATTCATTATCATTATCAATCCCCACTCCTGCACGTCCAAGAAGGAAACCCTGCGTCTACTTTATTAACCACAGAAAGGCACACCCACACTCACCAACACCAGCAAAACAAAAAAAACCCGTCTCCAGGAAATCCGTGTTGGGGGGGGACTAAGGGTTCTAAATCGCTGTGAAATGGCTGGATCAGAGTGCTATTTTTGCCAGTGCAGGAGCAGCACGGCCAGGAGGGCGAGGCTGCGGTACAGGGCGCCGACGTGTCCCCGCTCTGCTACTGCGGGAGGAAGGCCTGAGGTGGGCTTCCGGGATTCCTCACGGGCCATTCTGAGAGACGCAGACGCTTGAAGGGAGCAACAGAGCCACCTGCAGATTCTCCATTACGTGGCTCGGCTGTTTGCGAGTGACACCTCATTAATATGTAGCGCTCACCTGCTCAGCGGACGCACCCTTATGCACACATGGCTCACTGAAGCCGTCACTGACTGTAAATGATCTCCCTGACATTTCATTTAGCCTGCATATTACAATAGCATGTGTGCATGTGTATAAAGGGGTACAGACTGAAAACAAACGATAAAACACACTAGCAAAGCTCTGTATGTTGACACAGTGAAAGTTCACAAAAAACAATGGTGGACACATCACGATATGACTGATGACAAATATTTAAAGAGTTTAAAACTTTATGACGACAACTGCTAATGGTGGTGCTTCATTAACTAAAATGTCAACCTAGCATTCAGGAAGTACTATTACCATCACAGCAGTAATGCAATAACAGGCACAGATCCCTATAAAATGTGTTTATCGGGCTGGTCTTTCAGCTGATGCTGGGAAGCACCCCTAGCTAACGGGTTTTAAACCAAAGAAAATGGCCTAGATGATCATTATGCTCGTATTTAAAAACCTTAGGCTAAGGAATTAATATGGTGATACAATGCAATCAATTAATAATTTAGGTTTGTTGAAGTATAAGCTTAACATAAATGAATGAACCCTATAGCACAGAATACAGGATAAATACACCTTTAACCAGGTCCTATTTACTCCTAGATAAAAGATGATGCTGTAATCCAGGGGTGTCCTCAGTCATATTTTACATATATATAAACTCTAATTTGTGTGCACAACTATTCCCAGGTATACATCTGCTATGTAGACAGTCATTATTCACATGAGAGGACTCAGTAGGGAACCTGTTGTTTTGTCCATGTCCGCATTCTTGTGGAGTGGTTCTCTGAAGCAGGAGCACTTCCTGCGTGTGGGAGAGCCCAGCGACGGAGGGGGGAGTAGGGTGTGCCCCCGGGCTCAGGCCAGCGATGCAGCGGAAACTCAACAATGTAAGTCGTCTAAACACGGCGAAGTCGACCAAACCAAAAGGTGCCGGGAGAGGGGGGGGGAATTTGGGGTACGGGCAATGCCGTCGCAGCTTCTAATCGTGCGTCGGGGATTAGATAAAGCTGCGATCCATCCCTAGTTTCATGGTACGCAGCTCTGCCTTTTCTGTGAATTCCTGCATGCAACAATGAAGAGGTTTTCAGTGGATCCAGCAGGAACTTCAGCCTGAGTCAGTAGCAGCCTGTGGTGTTTGCCAGGAGAACCAGGTCTGAAGGCTTTGTTACCTTCCACTGAGACTAAAGAATCCTGCCTATACGCACAGTCACAGCTGCGGGTTTCGTTTGGCCTTTTTAAGGCCCAACTATGTGCAAATGCAGGTGAACTGGAAAGAATGCATCATTATTACGGATTTATCACTTTAAACGGTAGTCTAGATATTCAGTGGATTTGTTGGGCATATGCATATACAACCTTATTTCTAGAAAGGCTGGGACACTGTAAAATGTGAATAAAAACAGAATGCAATGATCTGCAAATCTGTTGTGTGATGCTAAAACAAGGCACCTGGTTTAATATCCCACAATTAATTACAGTAGGTTAAGTGGTAACAGGCCAGTAAGATGATTGGGTATAAAAAGAGCCCCCCAGGGAGGCAGAGTCTCTGTGCAGTGAAGATAGGGAGAGGTTCACCACTCTGGGAAAGTCACAAATTAGTGCAACAATTTAAAAATAATGTTCCTCAGTTTAAAAGTGCAAAGAATTTAGGATTTTTCTCTTATATGGTACATAATATCATTAAAAGATTCAGCGAAGCCGTAGAAATCTCTGTAAGGGACAAGGCTGAAAACCAGTATTGGATAGCTGTTATCTTTGGGTGCTCAGACTGAACTGCCTTAGAAATATACATTTCTATAGTGGAAGTCACTGCATGGGCTCAGGAACACTACTGAAGACCACTGTTTGTGAACACAGTTCATTGCTGCATCCACAAACGCAGGATGAAACTTTATCCAGAAATGCCGCTGACTTCTCTGGGGCAGAGCTCATTTAAGGTGGGCTGAGGCAAAATGGAAAACTGTGGTCTGACGAATCAAGAGTTCAAATTCTTTTTGCAAATGTTGGATGCTGCATTTTCTGGGCTAAAGAGGAGAGGGACCATCCAGCTTTTTATCAGTGGTCAGTTCAAAAGCTAGCATCCATGATGGTATGGGAGTGCATTATTGTCCATGGCTTGGGTAGCTTGCATGTCTGAGAAGACACCATTAATGCTGAATGATATATAGAGGTTTTGGAGCAACATATGCTGCCATCCAGACAATGTCTTTTTTAGAAAAGGCTTCGTATATTTCAGCAAGACAACGCCAAACCACATTCCATGAGTGAGAACTAGACTGGCCTGCATGCAGTCCAGACCTGTCACCCATTGAAAACGTTTGCCGCATCATAAATCGAAACATATGACAAAAGGACCTGGACTGTTCCGCAGCTGAAATCCTATATCAGGCAAGAATGGGACATTTCACTCTCAAAACTCCAGCAACTGGTCTCCTCAGTTCCCAAACGCTTAATGATGATAATAGTTTAAAAAAAAAATCAATACTTTATTAATCCCTGTGGGGAAATTGTCTTTACACCCACCTCAACTTACTCTTTGTAGAGTACCGGTGACCTTGTGATTACAGGCACACAGGCTTAGCCCACTGAGCCACATGCCACTTACAGTGTTGTTGCAACACACACCTAAACATGCCCCAGTACCAACTTCTTTGTAACGCGTTGCTGGCATCAAATTCAAATTGAGCATTTCTCATAAAACAATCAAATTTCTGTTTCAACATTTGACATGCTGTCTTTGTTCAATTTTCAATGAAATATGGGTTTATATGATTTGCAATTCATTGCATTCTGTTTATATTTATATTTTACACAGCATGCTAACTTTCAACTTGGAAAGCGTCTGATATGTTACCATACGTACATGCTGCTGAGGTGTGGACAGATAGTACCATGGCGAATCATGGTACTATCAGCTATGTACCTTACTACCACGCAAAATGGAACTGTCGTTAGAACGGAGAATACTGGACACCAACAGCAACTGTGATTGTTAAGATAACCAGAGGATGACTAGAAGACAGAGGGGCAGAGCACTTGCGGCAGGAGGCCTGTACCTGCACAATCCTATCCTGGGGACGGAGGCCAGCTTTCATGGCCGGCGAGTCCTCGTCTACTGCCCGGACGTACTGTCCTGGCTTGGATTTCTCGCTGTGCAGGTTGAATCCATAGCCATTGGTCCCCTTCTTGATGGTACAGAGACGAGGACGCAGCTCCTTTTTGGGTTCCTGTGGATGTACGGGAGCACCGATCAAAACAGCCCTTTTGAGAAAAAAAAAAATCACTGTATTTATTCATCCATTTCAATTCATTAAAACTTCACACATGCACCTATGAACATGCTACAGAAAAAGAACACATCCTGGTTGACCGCCTGGCTAAGGTTTGGTTGCATACCAGCAAAATTGCCACCCTTATGAGCAGTTTCCTCACATGTGGCACCTCCCTAGCAACAGGGAAAGAATGCAGAGGGTGATGGACTGTGGAGGTGTCTTCAAATGAAACTGCATGACCTTCTGCTGTCCTCCCACTACTGTTGGAAGGTTTAATCACTGGAAATGCTTTCTGTCAGCTGAATAAGTCACACAGAATGATTGATGGCAAAAGTGTAGATATTCCATTTTAAAAATTCTCCCGGATCACTTAAAACTTTCCTGTGGATGTTTTTTTTTTTTATTATTTTTAAAAAAAATGTTGTCTGGTCATGGTCAGAGTTACTTCACTGCACTTGTACTCATAGATATATCTTGGTTTTAAGGCAAGTACCACAGTATGAACTTCAAGGTGCAGGGAAAAATTACAACCTTAGAATTTACCAGTGTTGGGGAAGGGGGCGCGGGGTCCTAAAATCAGTTTCTGGAACTTGTCCAAGGCAAAAAAAAAAAAAAAAAACAGCAGCAGCAGCAACAACAAGTTGATGGGTCAGGCATCATACTGGCTGCTCTGGATTAAATATTTTAGATATATTTCACTAGAGCCGTCCACTTTGGACCAGGACACAGCACACAGTGTGTCATAATACTAACTGACAAATAACTGCAATGGTCCTTTGCATTTATTCAATAGCCAGCTCTGTAAGCCGGTGAATATAGCTGGGTGTTAACATGCAGGAATTCGGGGGATTATGGACAGAGAGCACAGGGCTGTGGAGTAGGTCTATTCAGATGAGCAGATTGTTATGCTGCCTTGTACACTCCAAGTATGCAAACTATCCCCTCAAGGAAGCCTCCCACACATCACTACAATGCCAGCCTCCACTACGGGAGAAATAATGCAAAACGAAAAACACATACACAGATACCATTGTGTTTGTTTAAAACAAAAACAAAAATCATACTCTGACAAACGAACGTCCCTGCTGAGAGTGAACACTAAGCCTTCCCCGGGCATGCTTTCCACATGAGGCAGTGTGTTCAAAGCTATACTAAAACAAGGGGCTCCATCGGGCTGGCATGCCTCAAGGGATGGACTCCTGCAAGCGAACGGGCTGGGGCGCAGCCGAGCTAACGTCACGGCGATAAAGTCAATTCGGCACAGTGCGCTTACAGACAGGGCGCACTTGTTCGCTGCATGAAGATCTCAGGCAGCTCAATGGGTCTAACGGCCTACTAGTGAGGAAAGGCTGTGACCGACAAATCGGTGGCGTATTGCCATTCATAACTGCTGAAGGTCACCTCTAGGATGCCACACTGCGAAGGGCCCACAGCATATGCTGCTGTAAGAAAACGGAGCCCTGACACAAGAAGCCTTCCAAGGCTATTTGGGGACAGAGCTGGATACACAGAACCCTTTTTCTCACTCGGCCCATACACCACTGAAGCTTCATTTTCCTGTTAATGTGCCAAAATGGCCATTAGCACCCCAACCATCCAGGCAGATAACCACAAGTGGTTTAACAGTCTGAAAACTCAGATTAGGTTACGTTATAGCAACTGTAAAACTAAAATGCAGTTTGCAAATGCAAAAAAAAAAACAGTTATTCGCATTCTTCATTCTAAAAACAACAGAGCTGTGCATAAACTGGAAAAAAAAAGAACTTCCGATAAGACGCTTGCAAAATGAAACACCACCCAAAATAGCAGGTGTCATCATCGTCTGTATTAGACTGACGTTTAAGTGAGACCTTCATCAGAGGACATGACAGCTGAAGGGCCTTACACACACACGGGCTGCACTGCTGGATAGATTAAAGGAAGCACAGAAACATGAAAGAAAACATACTTACAGTGATCATTATTGCAGCCAGCGTCCTTCCTAGCACCCTCAGCCCGACATGGAGACTCTGCAAAGCCTCTATAGCCACGGACCAGCTGTTCCTCCGACGGCTGTTTTAGCAGATTTACAACACCGTGCAGTGGTACAGTATAAGTGTCTCCACACCCCGGTGGTGTTGCATTTCTCACACCGACAGAAAGAGGAAGATGGGAGAGTACCATAGCTCATTTTCAGGAAGAGCCGAGTCATGTCTTGATAATACTGCACAATCCAAACCATAAAAACACAATGGCTGGCCTTAGTGATTCTCACATCACATGGTTATCGATATTACAGCGTTATTACTAATGCCAATAACAATAACTATTATTTGGCATTCCGCGACACTACATAGGACTTAGCATGGAAAATACGACAGCTACCCTGCTGGTGTTGGCATCTCCTGGCACTGATGAGCATTTGGCTAGTGCAGGCAAGCTTCCCCCAGGCACTGGGGCCAATCGGTGCCACCGAGGAACAGATTCAGAGTGCAGGGTCAGACTGATAAAGGATGAATGTTTAGAGAAGGAAAAAAGCTCACCTCAGGGATAGCAAAATTTTAATTAGTGCTTCTCTCATTTCGTTTTCTTTTATGCACCTTTTTCCTTTTTTGTAATTTAAATGGCAACCGACTGACTAAAACATCCATAATTACAGATTCTGACAAACGAAAAATGTTATTGTACAATGTGCTCAGTCTGACAAAAAAAAAAAACAAAAAAAAAAAAAAGGTGAAAGTTGTGCCATGTTTCACCAGGGGAACAGCAAGTTTCTACACACACAAAACACAGGCTATCCCGATTAACAAGGTCACATTACAGTAAGATTTCACACCTGGCAAGAGGTCAAACATGCAAGACCAGAAACCCTGACTTGGCAGAGGCTCATAGAAGGATCCAGATAATGGAGCAGCCAAAAAAAAAAAAAAAGTCAGACTTTGCCTTGATGTCCATTGTCTGTCCCAGCAGGGAAGGCCACAGGAACTGGCGTCAAACCTGCAGGATCCAGGCCCATGTGGAGCGTTCGGTCGACTGAGCTGAATCACAACAGGTACCCGAAGAAGACAAGGGCATGAACAGGGGCAATCCTGGGAAAGCACCCCCCCCCCCCAACAGAGTTTAATTTTTCCAGCTGTATCCTCCTGAGACCCCACCCATTAATTTATGCCCATTGTAGTGGACATTTTATTTTTGCATCTATCTTTGCACTGAGATAGTAGAAGACATATTTTTTCCTGTTGACAATAAGATGTCTTATTTCCCCCAAAGACAAATAACCTAAAATCGAAGGACACTTTTTTTCCTTGGGTCTCAGGAGAATATGACATCCAGATCAGCTGCCCCCAAGCTAAATGAAAGCGAGGCTTGTACAGAAACCACCCCCAGCCCTCTTTACGTATCAATCCCTAGCAAAATCTCAACCATGCTAAACCAAGCTCGCATTAGTCACAGCTGTCTCCCTCGTCCCCAGTGCTCCTCAGCACAGGTGACTGAACCAAGGGGTTTTTCATTTTTTAATCCTTCGTTGCAGTCATGGGTGATTAAAAAAAACAAGTGACACTTTAGTGCTCAGTAATAAAAATTCCTGAAGAACAGACTGCGATTTATTCCCTCCCTCAGTTTATATTTCATTGGTTAACCACTAATCTTCATCAGGAGATGAAATATGTTTAGCAAATTATTAACAAATAATTCGACTATTATAAAAAGGCTTTAAGGCTGCCTTTATGAGCTCACCCAAGCTGAGCTGCATGGCTGTTAACCTCTTCCTTGATGGACTACAAACCCCATGGAGAACAAACATAGGAGAACATGCTATAGGCCAATCATGACCTACTTCCTGAAATGATGCCCCTTTACAATCTTTGCTGTTCCACTACATTCAGCTGAAGCAATCCAGCATAGGTAGGAATTTAGAGTCATGTTTAACTCCACTGCCCATGTCTGAAGGACAGAAAGCAAGCAGGGAGCTTTCTGTTATTCAACCCAGGGCTGAAGGCTGCAAGCCCAGGGCCAACCCACAGCCAACTGCACTGCCAGAGCCCCCCCCCCCCCCGTCCTGATGAATAGGCAACTAATCCTATGCGACTGAATCTGACTTTATCCAATTTGCACAGTAAGAGGGGAGGAGATTCCCAGTTCTGGGTCGGGAAAGAAGATGCCGGAGCATCCAGAGTGCCCAGCATGCAACGTCATGCTGTTTAACCACATATGGTACAATTAGAATTGCAAATATAGTGACTAAAGACCCGTCCGCACAGAGGGAACCTCCCGGAAGCCATGTGGACGGCTCTTTGCACCACTCTCTCACGGCTCCCTGGGAACCGATCTGACAAAGGGCCGGCCTGTCAGCTCACGCCAACCCAGGGTCCTCCTGGGATCAGAAGGAATGACGGCATGGGCTTGATGATGGGCTTTGTTTTAGGGTCACAGTCAGCAGAACGGTCTTTGTGAGGAAAATGCATTACCTGGGACAGGGGAAGCCAGGGTCCTACACAGTAAGTCTTTGTTACAGCACCAGCCTGCTTTCTGAGTTTCAAACAAATTAATCAGCGACAACAACAATCACAGGAATTTCAAAGCCCTCAATGTCAGCTTAGTTAATGGCAAGATATTGTTATTTCTTTGTGGTTGTATTGACATCATATCTTTGTTGAAGAATTAAAGGGGGAAAATTCAAAAATCCCCTCAACCAGCATAACTTTCAAATACCAGGCGTATATCTGCACAATTAAACATTAACAAGACCCTCTTTGACTGATGATGGTTATAGATTAGACTAACACAGAGTACATAAGACTCAAACCAGTGTGCAGCCTAGTATTCCCAGCAGACAGCAGAGATTTCCTAAAGAGCAGCTGGATCACAAAGCCTGAGCTCAGTGGTAGATGCACTTTTGCCCTAGAGAACACACTAATGTCCCCTGCCCAGAAAGGTAACTGTGCATGACATGACATTTAATGGCAAAGCTGTGTCATTAAGCTAAACACTCCTAACATAATTTATGCCTCGGGTCAATGGAAAGTGGAAGAAAAACAGACTCGGGTGATGGAAAACAAGACAGAGAGTGCTGCAGGCTAGATAAATGAACATCACACAAGGGCCCCAGGGGAGTAAAACTGCCAGGAGTGCTTTAGGTTAGTGACATACTGCCATTTGATACTAAAAGCTGCTTCACTTGTCAGTGTCAGCTGGGTGGTTTTCCTGTTCCTTATCTAACGTAACAATCACACAATAATAAATTTCACAATAATAAAAAGAAAAATACCGGAACACTTTTCACTTCTAAAATAATGTGACTATCAGCCAGAAGAGAAAAAGCTCACAGCCTAATGTGAAAATATTATTAGCGACTTAAACAAAACTGTCGAGTCTTAGAAGAAAAATTTTACAGATATCTTAATGACATAAAATGAGTTTTTGTCAACTATAAAACCATGACAGCAATTCAGTTTAAAGAAACCATTTGAAAGAACAACTGATGGCACTGACAGCTCTTCATATCCTGCTTTGTGACATTTTATTCAACATTTAGCGCATAGCCGCTAGCGGGGCGATTTGCATTTGAATGACTGATTAAGACTGTGGAGCATAACAGGCTGCCATGTTTCCGTCCTACAGATGACGCCTAAGTAAACAGGCAGTGGGCACAAAAGCGATCAGCCCTAAAAAGCTTCACCAGAAGCTATAAAAGGTCCAGTATCTTTAAAGCAGGGGGCTAAACATGGATTGCAGTTTCACCCATTTATACAGAAGGATATTTATGGAACAATCTCAGGATACAGTTGGGGGCATACGACCGGCTGGTAAAATTACGAGATGTGGGAACGTAGGGAGACATCAGCAGAAAGGGAATTAAACAACAAGGTTGAGTATGGGTCACTCCATTTTAAATCGGGCAAATGGGCTTTAAAATCACCGTTTTTGATCAAACTTAACTAGTTCTTCCCTTTTGAAATGTAGCACATTTTCTACATTTAAACAAAAATGTTGTTCAGAGTGGCAACTTTTCACTAATATAGCCACAAGGCTCGTTGGAAAGCTTAAAGGGGACTTTTTCATGGTATGGTGAAATTCAACTTTTGCATTAGTCCAAGTTTATTTTTTTGCAGTCAAATTTCACCTTGCAAACTGCATTTTTTACTGGTATTGGTAAAAAAAAAAAACAATGAGGCTTGGACTGGAGTAACTGGAGTCATGCAGCTGGCTTCAGGCTCAGGGGTTAGAAAAGACAAAGGGCAGAGGAGCAATGGGGACTGGACTGGAAACACACGTCAATCTCATGTCACTGTAACTACAAGCCTGACTGTGTAACCACACCTCAATCAGGACCATAGCCAGCTATGAGGTCACTGAGGTCCGGGCCGCGGTAATTATTTAAAGAGCTAAAAATAAAAGTTAAATATTTAGCTGAATTAATATAAATAAATAAAAATCAGCAGTTGAAAATGTCTCCAGGCCAAGTGCATCCTAAGTCAGTTCAAATGTGTTATTAGAAGTGTCTGCTGTGTGTGTGTCAGACAGCTAGAGCATTCAGTCTCAGTGTGGTAGAGGATGCATGACTTGGGAACCGCACACTTTACTGAAAGCGGGTCGAATTTACGTTGTGTGTGTGACCCTGCAGTATTGTGAGGGAGGGTGCACAGGCAGCGAATCATTCTCTACGATAAAACAATCATTATTAAGGGCCTTGCTCAAGGACCCAAAACATGTGACTGTTTTGCAAAGGCTGGGGCTTGAACCAACAACCTACAGATCATGAGCACAGAGGCTTAGTCTGCTGAGCCACTACCCTCCCTTGCAGAGTATGAAACATGTTAAATATAAAAGTAAGCTAGGCTACTCTGGCCATGTTTCACATAATGCCATTAATTCAAAAAATAATAAAACATCTTATGAAGGGCATGATATCAGCAATAGTGTCCATAGAAACATTTCAAAGCCAAATTTGAATAAGAACAAGTGTATTTGATGTTAGCTTGTAACAGTATATTAATATCAAACATTTCCCTTTCTTTTTTGTTTATATATGGCTACAAATAACCTTAAATTATATACTTCAAACCCACACTATTTTACTGCTCTATAATGTTCTTATGACATAGGCCTAAATTCATTCAGTAAGCCACATTCATACAATAGCTCCACATAGCTTGCTGTAACAAACTATCCATTCATTGATATAAAATATATTTCAACACTGGAACTGGAATACAACAGGGAGGAGAGCAATACGGAGGAGGAAGAGGAGGACAGACAGCAGAGAGGTACAGTACAGAGAGGAGAGCCATACAGAGGAGGACAGAGAACAGAGGGACAGAGAGGTGGAATACAGCAGGGAGGAGGGATAGAACAGAGATGCAGAAAAAAAAACAGACAAATAACATACAGGCTTCACTCTACATGCCAGTGAATCTGAGAGGATGAATAATAAAACCATTCAGGGTGAAGCACATACAGATGGAGACAGAGCAAATTTATTTATAATAGTATAGGTATCCCCATCGGAGATTTGGAGGAAAGCAGCTGAACAATGGCCAGTGGGAGAATTTTAATTTTTTTTTTGCAAATAGAAGTGCACTTATATATTCCAAAATCCAATTCTTGCAAACAGAAACAGGCCTCCTGTACATAATGTGTGAATGATGAGACCCACCCACCCCAACCCCAGGCTCAAATCCTGGCTACAGCCCTGACCTCAAGATAAGATCATTCAGTGGCAGGACAAACCACAAGCCCTTTCATATCATATACTTTCATAGCATACAGACCCCCCCCTCCCTTAGTCATGACATCCTGAAATGACACCCATGCACATCACTACTCAGCTGCTGACCCCGTCCAGTTATGGGAAATGATCATCAGAGCTGGAGGCCAAGGTACATTAAAATACATTTTTTACTTTAAAATTTGACTAACGTTTTTCAGGGCTGACAGTTTCTAAATGACCTCAATAAAACTACTATGACTAATCTGACCTAAACTTTGCCCTTCAACTTCGGGCAGTGGAATTTCACCATCAGCAAAGATAGTTCAGAGTTTTGTTTCTCTATTGCCACACTAAATCTGCGGAGGGCTTCTCTCTCTGCACTGCACAGTGGGGACTGTATGAAACAGACAAAACTGTTTTTGGGGACTATATGAGATTATAGTGATATTATAAACACACAATAAAAAATTACATCGGTATTAGAAGCACGTCACTTACTTGTAACTGAAGAATTTCAGGTCTGGAACATTGTCCAGGTGATAAAACAGTGTTATCTTCTACAATTTAGGACTGAGTGAAGTCACTCAATGCTTCAGTTACAGCTTTGCATAGTTTGAAGCAACACTGACAATGAGATATTTAAAACTATCCTTGTACTTTTATTGGCATTCATGCGATTATCAACACCGTTAATCTGAAGTCAGATAAAACACGATTATAAATTTATATGTTAGTGCAGTATTACACAGCTCGCTGCTTTACATAACCTTTGCAAGCAGATCCTGCTGTGCACCTTTCTGTGACAGAATGTGATCAATCATTTATTTATTCATCATTCATTCACTTACACGTACATCATGTGCATACAATTAAGTTCGCCCAGTACAAAGACTGGTGACAGGACAGGAGTTCACTGACTTACAGGCGTTGCAAACTGGATCAGGGTTCATAACAAAAAGAGGGATAATGAGAGTAGTTCTAGGCCTAAGAAATGGGAATTTTACATAGAGTGAGAGCATACTCAAATTCTACAAGGAAATTGGTCAGATTGCTCAAAAAGCAAATGTCAGTTCAACAACAAAGATCTGTTCAAGCGAACTGAATGCAGCTCCGGAATAGTTCCCAGCACCCAATAAGCCAGACAGAGGAAAGCAAAGGAGGGAGAGAGAGAGCAGGGAGAGTCCCCCAACCCATCCAAACAAGTCTTTTATTCTCCTGTGTACTAATGGTGACCAAACCTGAATGCCAATAGTGACCAGGAATACCTGAGCAAAAATGCAGAAAAGAAGAAAATAAGCAAACAGATGGCAAAACATATACAGAATATGCATAGGGACATAACACTAGGAAGGTCATTTTAAACTGCTTTAAAATTCTTCACTGTTCTAGATGTCCAGTAATCCCATGTGAGACAGGGTCTACCAAAGCCTGCAGTCCTGTTACTGTGGCCTTATCTTTAAAATGAGAACTGGCAAGGCAAAGATTGTGGGTCATAATGATATTACCTCCCAGAGATGATAACTTCAATTATATGCATATTGATGCTTTTCCTCCATAAGTCTCAACACAATTCAGTTTGCTACAACACAAAATGTTTCTGACCTCCCATTCCATTCAAGCACTACTTACAAGATCGTTCTCTTATACACAAAGTTAATTCATTTTAATTACAGAAAACAGTGCACTGTACAATAAGGCTACCCATATAAAGCGTTTATAATCTGGTTATTAATTAGGTTGCAACACTTTGTAAATTATTAAGACATTTTTAAACACATTATAACACAGTTTTCTTTTTATTGATGAGTTAGTACCATTTACAAACGGCAAAAGGGAGCCTTATTGTAAAGCCCAGAAAACAAAGTATTCAATACACATTTCATCAAAATTGCGAAGTGAACTGCGTAACATTTTTTTCCTCCACATACCAATAATGTTTTATTATTTTGTCAATAAATACATGGGAAGGTGGTTTTAAATATCATTATGGATACTGCAGACATTCTCCATATACCCTCTACAAAAGAGTCAGATCTAACTAGAAAATCGCTCTTCGATTCGAATCGAATTTTGTGTTTCCATGCGATTAACTGCTTCACAATCGTCACATTTCGTAAATAATAGCATACTGACAGTCAGCATCCTTTTCCGGGTCATTAGAAGCGGGTTTGTCTGAGAGAAAGATTGAGGGACATTGTTATAGTCTTTTCAAGCACACAGGGATACACAATGGGACAATCTGAGCCTTGTCTTGCATCCCATGAAAGATGACAACATGTTAAGGTTTCGCGCTCCATTGACTTCATCGCTGGCTAATTCTCTCCAGACAAAGACAGAGTTTGGGAAGTGGTCTGCGAGATGCCACAATGTGGTTAGAGCGACACACCAGTATAAGTTTTCCTTTATGTATTTGCATGTGGAACTTATCACAGAGAAAAGCTGAAGGTTACTAACTAACTGACCAAAAACATTTGTCTGTGTGTGTGTGTGTGTGTGTGTGTGTGTGTGTGTGTGTGTGTGGGGAGGGGGGGATGTAGCTTTGCAATTGTTCTGCACAGTACTGCCTGCACAATTATTCTTCTGTAGCAAAAGACTGTATAGCAGAGTATCTGGTGAGCTATTCATTGAAAAATGTGCATGTGCATAAGTTAATAGGCAAATAGCTCCAGGAATCTGACCGGTGCGCTGCCATCTGAACGAGGTGAACCTGCTTCAAGGCACAACTCAAAGTCACTGACGCAGCAGCAGAAATTCCCCGGTCACACCCCGATGAGCATGCAGGTATTGCAGGTTAAAGAAGATACGCACATGGCAGCCAACCTTCCGCTCGCTCGCACACACACACACACACACACACACACACACACACACACACACACACACACATATATATATATATAAAAATAGATTTCCTCTGGGATGCATAGATCAACAATCCGGGGGACATTAAAGGAAGGGTGGGTCACACCCACTCCCAAGCTTTGAAAATATCAGCATGGCCGGGGGGGGGCAGATGGGGCGGGGGGCGCAGTGGACAGTGTCACAGAATAAGCAGGGATGCTAACTACTAGCCTCTAACTAGTGGTGTGGCATATGGCAAAATTGTATGTCGAGTGTGGTTTTAGTTGTGCAGGA
>JABFEA020000098.1:11461090-11480148 GCA_019775915.2 Cyphomyrus plagiostoma
CCCCCCCCCCCCCCCCCCCCCCCCCCCCCCCCCCCCCCCCCCCCCCCCCCCCCCCCCCCCCCCCCCCCCACGGGGAGACACACAATCAGATCAGCCAAGGTTGCAAAGTCTGAAGATTGGACCAGGAATTTCAATTACATTTTAACTTTAAAATTAATATTTTAGTGCAGCAAGTGTAGACATGGTTTGTGTTTCTCTGCACAAGGCACCACCTGAGTGATTCGTTAATAAACCACCACCAGGAGTTCTTTGGAAAATCACAATGTTTTAAATTATCAAATAGAATAACAAATTCCAGTATTCAACATCATTCGCAGACAGTTTACAAGCACAGCCTGCGGTTCACAACAGGCCTCTGTACGGTAACAGCAGCTTGTAAGTGCTGTGAAACATGACTCTGTTAGCATGGTAAGACACCTCCAGAAAGATTAAAAAAAAAAAAAAATACTGGCTTCCTCACTGGCTCTGCTGCACTTCCACCTCCAAGTCTCCCTTGGCAGAAAGCAAAAACAGCCTGCCTGCCAAGGTCAAGGGTAATTTCACTCTCTTTAAACAAAGCAGTTCATACAAAGATAGAAAAATGCGGCAATTTTCTTTTTGTCAAAATTAAAAGAAATGATTGCATCGTCTCTTTGAACTCATACTACACAGTGATTGACCAACGGAAATGACTTTTGCCAGACTGCCTATATTCCAATGTAGATTTTTATTTTAAAAAATATACAGAGCATCTGAAGAAAGGGTATGTGATTAAAGGTGTCTGGAATCCCTTAACTCATACATTCTAAGTAGAGAGGCACGATATACTGAATAACATATCGGTATCGTCTGATATTAAATAAAAATCAAGATATCAGCATCAGTCTCATGTGTCTTAGCCAATATTTGAACTACAGGTTGTCGTCGACTTACGACCATGACTGGTTACAACTGAGTGGTCGTAACACGATTTGGTCGTAAGTCGCATATGTATAGCCTACTGTACAGTAAAGTATTGTTATAAAAATCTTTAAGTCATACCTTATCATAATTTTCTTTGTTCATTATGTATTGTTATAAATCATACTTTTCTCTGTTCATTATTGTTATACATCATGATTTTCTTGGTTCATTATAGTTATACTGTTACTGGGATAACAGTTAGCGGCTTAGCGCGTGCGGGAATGGTAGTGCTGCCGGGAACTGGTGCGCAAACTGTCGTACGCCCAGCTGGGCAACATTTGTGCTGCCAGACATACGAGCTGCCATCATGGTCGTAAAGTTGATTGGTCGTAAATTGGATAGGTCGTAAGTCGACGGGGACCTGTATTTCAATATTCAAAAGTTAGCAGTAGCAGAGCTAGAGAATTAACTACTAAAATACTGGCAATGACTGCATTGGCCTATCAGTCGTTTCCATAGTGGAGGATGAGGTCGAAATTTAATTTTCCAGAGGAAAAAAAAAAACTATGCAGATGTAAGAATACTCTTACATAAATATTCATACTGGGAATATTACTATAATATTAATAGCTCAAAACTAAATCATCATTTATACATGCTAAAGCTATGTGGCATGTAGCAGTTGAGCAAATTCTGAGTGTCACTAGAGAAAAATTAGTAGAAGCTGGACCACTTTCAACAGTTTCAACAGTAAATGAAACCTCAACCATATGTAGCATCACAATTCATCTTCATCAAGAACAAAAGTGGATTTTTCAACATAAATGCAGATCTACATCAGGCAGTGAAACAAGTCAAAGGAGAACCAGCATTTAACATTTCTTTCACCCAAGATGGGAAGGGGGCGGAAAAAAGAAACATTCCTAGTTTACTACCACTAAGTTTTATATAAGCAAGGCCAAGGAAAAACCATATGCTCCATAAGTTGACCTGAACTGCTTGTCACTGGAATGTGGGAGAGTGCCATATAACAGAGGAGAGGGCATACAGGCTGTGCACATGGAGAGCTCCGCTGGATGCAAGCCTGGATCCCTGCCTGGAGTGATAAAGTGATAGCCCGTCTTAAAGGGTCAATGGTTTGCTATCTTTGCATACTCCTACATACTTCTGGGTTCCATCTCAAAACCACGCTCATTCTACTGTGATATGAATGCCGACAGGATGAAGTGAATGAAGAATTAGACTTATGGCCAAGATGCTGCATGTTCAAGCTAGGCACTGCTGTAAACATATACTGTATCACAGAAAGGAAAAAAATAATCAAAACAGCAGTCTGCCAACAAAATCAACACAAAGCCTTTCTGCAAATTTGAAACCTTGAATAATATTGGTTAATTCATGGTTAATTCACTTTTCAAAGCAACACGAGTAACTACATCATGCTATCTATGTGTGATGCATTTAAAAGTTGCTGCTCACCTTGTTGGAGCTTACACTGAGCTTCTTCTCCAGGGGGACCGCTCCATTCTCCTCGGGGACCGGCGTCGACTCCCTCGGGGTGCTGCTCTGGACATCAGTCCCGTCATCGGAGCCGTTACCCGGCAGCGGAATTCCTTCGGTCACGTACTCTATAAGGCACTTCAGGTCGAGCTTTGTCAGCAGCTCGTCGGTATCCTTGTCCACCACAATGAGCTCTAGCCTATCCGGGACAGCCCGTATCCGGGACACGACTTGCTGGTGGCTCTCGGTCTCTACGTTCTCACCACCAACGAACACCAGTCTGTCCCCAGCACGTAAACCCGAGGCTTCCGCTGGAGAGTCTGGTTCGACCAGGCGAATGAACTGCCCGGACTTTGATTTTTCTCCGTGAAGATGAAAGCCGTAGCCATTGCCCCCCTTCTCTAAAATACACTGTCTGGGACGCAGCGCACTAGACATACTTACTTTCGGTAAAGTGTCCCCAAGCGGTAGAAACTACCCCGGAGATATGTGAAAGTGCCAAAAGAAATGTTTTAAGTCCAATTGAGAAAGAAAAAAAACTAACAAAAAGAACCCTTATTCGTAAATCAACTTTCTGTTGCACATTAAACCGAAATTCACTTCCAAGCAGCACAGACGTCTGTCGCAATCTCATTAAATAATGGCTATGGACGCACAACGCGGAACCAGCCGTTCCAACCCACCAAACTCAAGAATGCCCGCTCCGGTTAGTTTATAAAACATCGTGACGTCACTGGGTTGACAGGTGACGCGCCAATCAGCGGTCCGCACGAGAAGGACGCCGTTCCACGCTTTAGGTTACTTACGTGAGCCCCAGTCACAGAAATGCATGGTACGACACCTCTCGTTTTGAAAGATGTATCGGTTTCATTGGAAGGGATTAGTTTTACTCTTTTAAGAAGTATGAAACGTTCAAACAGTATATTTCACCTGACAAAAACATCAGGATATAACTTACTAAGTAATCGTAAGGCTGAAATGGAGAAATAGCAGAATTAATATGAAATAGTCAAGAAATTAAAGTGTATGTGTGATTTACATTTGTTTTTTTTTCTTGCGTGTTTTTGGAATTGCTGGCAGGCGATTCAGCTGCAGAAATATATAGTATTCATTCGATATTGTGTTTTCTCTTGTGGCTTTCCCTGGGTAATAAAAACCATTTCGTAACTACAGTGCACGTAAAAAGGCATATCAATTTCTAAAGGTCACAGAAAACAAAAATAGCACAAATAGTAATGGCCAATATTTTAATAGCACAAAATACATGAAAATTACTTGGTGTTCATGCCACCACTTAAAGGTTCCCACTGTGCAGTAGTGCATTGGGAGCAGAGGGAGGTACATACAGATCACGCTCTATAGGTCAATGACATTCAAATACCTGAGAACCACCAGCATAAACTCACAGGTAAAAGAGTACATAACAAGGCAGATACTTATATCAGTCTCAATGAAAAACAGATGTTAATAAAATATAAATCTGTTTCTCATAGAACTTTGTAAACATTTCTTGTATTTCTCATATGTAATTGGAAACCTGGGCTCCAGTGAACTGAACAGGGATGAACTATTGCAGGAACAGGATTAATACATAATTAAAATGAAAACAAGGGCACACCTACACCCCTAACGTTGTCAAAAGGTTTAACAGAACATAATTTCAAAGGTGAATCAGTTTCAATCATATACATAAATGTATGGTACATGACGTAAATTTTAAATATGCAACTGATTTATAATAATGGGTTTCAAACATGCTATGTTAATAAGAAAAAAATCTTAAAGGGAAAAAGCCATGATGCTGGAAGTGAAATATGCATGTTTCAAACTAGAATTTTACAGGTACTTAATATTTTTACTTATGTTTCTCCTCAGTTAGGATTTCTTTGGCACCATCGGTGTACCAGGTCCTGTCACATTGGCACACTGGATGTGACTCTATAATTTTCATTGTTAAACAACAGAATATGTTAAAATTAGCGTAATATGAATGTAGCTTCTTACCACAAACAACTACAACACGAATCTACAACTGTAAAACAAAAGAAAACCGTTTCAACAAAGACAAGCCACTTTCATTTAATCTCCATCTTACAAGCTCAGGCAAAATAATTGTGTGCATTACAAAAATCAGCAATACAGTCTTAACTTTTGACAAACGTGTGGTGAAAACAATGACTAACACGTTATGGGTCACTGGTATTCTTCATTTGCAAGTTCACTGTAAAGCAAATATAAATCTCTAATGTGTGGCAACTCAAGAGAGGTGGGTGTTTATCAAGTTCAGGTTGTGTAAGAGTGCATTCTCGAAGAAAAAGAAGAAAAACTTTTTCCTCAAAATACAACAAATTACAAAACCTATTAATAATACTTTCTGGCTGGTGACCACATCCATCTTACTTGGCAAATTAAGCCCAAGATTTATTCAGACAAATTCTTAGTGAATCAGGTAGCAGTACCACATGCTCCCCGTGTCTGCATTATGGGGGTGTCAGGCAGACACGGGATCATGCACTGCAATCTCCCACATCCATAATGTGTCAGACCAGACTAGGGAGCGAGCAGGTGACACCCCCCCTCCCTTGCTTGAGCCACACCGGCAAAGCTGCCCCCTAGCCCTATCTGAACGTCTGTCCTTATGGTGGCATAGGCCCATCCCGGCAGTCCTCCAGTTGCCCCGGGCCCCCTCGAGCGGGGCCATCCCGGGGCGGCTCTACATGAACCCACAGCACCCCGACTTCTGCTTCTGAGATTCGATGTAGTCGTGGATCTGGAACTTGGGCTCGTTGGGCTGCTGGCTCACCCTCTGCTTCAGCTCCCTGGGCAGCAGAAAGGAAGAGCAATAATGGAGGGAAAGGGGGAAAGAGGGAGTTTAGGGGAAGCAGGGCAGAGAAGGAGAAAAGGGTAGGAAAAAGCGAAGAAATAGCGTCGTCAGTAATGGCCCCGTTAGGTATCACAGTCACCTCCACAGACTAATTATAACTCCACCTCCGCCACGTGTGTGGAGTTTGTATGTGTCCCATGGTCCAAAGACAAGCAGTCACGATAACCGGCTTCTTTAAATTTCACATTAAAAAAACCCACCTTTAAAAACAATACCAATCTTAATTCCACACTCACCATCCATTAACCTGGTAACCCGGTATATGATTCATAAAGAATGGAGCATTTTCCATTTCACACAATGTGAATAATAAATACTGTTGTTTTTTTGTAAACAAACGTGTTTTCAAAATTATATTAAAATTAAATATTTAACGATAAGGTATGATGATAGCAGGTTCAAATGACAAGAGTCAGATTGTAAGACCAGTGTTTTTGTTCCTCTGAATAGAAGTCAGTGTAGATGTTTTTTTATCTGTGATTCAGATACTAAAGAATGAATGAATTCAGATATATTAATTTCATGTTCTATTTTTCAGTATAATTCATTTATTTGTGTGCTATGTAATTTTTAAAAATTTGTTTGCGCTATGTGTACTATTGTTACACCTTGTATGTTTGGCATCATATATATGTTCGTCCCTGCAATTAGGGCTGTGTGATATAATGATTACATATCAGATTATGAAACTAAAACACCTATCATTTAATATTATGGTCTAGTGTGCACTGTCCCCTATAGTTTAACTTAGTTTCACTTAACTGGACATCTCTGTATCATTTAGGGCTATACTTATTAGTCCATTAATTCTATATTTTCTACTTCGTCTATTTAGGGATTGCATTACATTTGACCTCGCTGCTATTTATTTGCAGATTTTTGTCCAATTCCTACCATAGCTGATCTGTTGAAAAAAATCCATAAATACGAGATGCAGCCGAGATATATACCAATATTGGGATATGAGATGACTTGTATCGGGATAGGAGATTTTGGTCACATGGCACAGCTCAGCAGCAATAACATATTGCAAGTAGAATACACCAGAATTTCCCCCTGAGATCAATAAAATTCACCTTCAAATTAATATGTACTTTTACTGAACAATAACCTACAATCACCATTTACAAAAAGGTTCAGATTTTATAAAATGCAATGAAAGCGAAACTTAATTCATGCAAATCTTTAACTGACAAAAGCACAAACAAAAGATTCTCAACTGTTGTACTGACCAACTTAATTGTATTTTGTAAATATAGAATTATATGGCTCCGACACACTCAACAAAAGGGACAGAATTAAAATAAAACCGGCAAGTGCACAGAATATCCAGTGATCCCGGTTTAGAAGACTCCACATTAACCAGCCTAATCATTAGCAGGTGAGGTATCATGATTAGGTGTGAAAATTGCATCCATAAAAGGCTCAGTCTTTGCAAGCAAGGATGGGTCATAGTTCACCCCTTTGTGCAAAAATGTGTGAGAGAATTGTTAGTCAGATCAAAAGGAACATTCCGCAACACGAGACTGTGGACTTTTCCGGTTTTGCAATATCTACAGTACATAATATTGTGAAAATATTCAGAGAATGCAGAGACATTTCAGTGCGTTAAGGGCAAGATCGGTTGAAGGTGTGTGATCTTCGAGCCCTCAGGATTTCGAGTACTTCAGAAAATGATTGTCACTTATTGCAGTCCGTCACTAATGTAAAGCCATACATTAACCCTATACAGAAACACCGGCGAGTTTTCTGGGCCTGAGCTCATCTCAGATGGACTGAAAGACTGTGTAACCATTTCCTGTGGTCAGATGAGTCCACATTTCAACTTGTTTTTGGCAAGAACTAGCATTGAGTTCTCTATGCCAAAGATGAAACCGACCATCCAGATTGCTATCAGCGGAAGGTGCAAAAGCCAGCATCTGTGATGGTTTGGGAGTGTAACAGTGCCCACGTCATGGGAGAGTTACATGCATGTGAAGGTACCATTAACTCCAAGCCATACATCAGGAGTTTGGAGAGAGAGATACGCTGCCATTAAGGCAACATCTCTTCCCGGGACATCCATGCTTATTTCAGTAAGCCAATGCCAGACCACATCCTGTACGTGCTACAAGAGCATGGTTTCGGAGACACAGAGTGTGTGTGCTTGACTTGTCTGCTGTCAATACAGAACTATCTCCTATTGAAAATGTATGGTGCATCATGAAGAGGAGAATCAGACAACAGCAATCATGGACAGTGACATCTTACATCATGCAAGAATGGACAAAATTTCCAATAGCAAAATTACTCCAATTTTCATCCTCATTTCTAGTGTTTTTAGAAGAAATATGATGGAATACAATGGTAAATATGCCTCTCTCCCAGCTACTGAGTGTGTTGCAGCCATCAAATTCTACCTTTGCATATATTTACAAAATACAATTAAGCTGGTCAGTACAACTGTTGAAAATCTTTCCTTTGTACTTTTCCCAGTTAAATCAAGGTTCACGTGAATTGATGAATCACAGATTTGTTTTTAATTGTATTTTACAAAATATCCCAAATTTTCTGGAAATGGGGTTTGTACATCATTAAATAAACAACAGGGAAAAATCAAATAAACGATGATATCAATATGAATAAAATATAAAATATTTCTATTTTGTTCTAAAAGTGTCATCTTTAAAATGTGGGTAGAATCAAGAGCTACAGAACTTACTTGGCCACTGCTAGGAAGGCCAGTTCCACATTGATTCCAGTCTTGGCACTTGTCTCCATAAAGGGAACTCCATATTCCTGAATGACAACCAAGAATCTGAAATTAACACCCGAGAACACCAAGCACCCATAGTTACTGTAAGCACATCCAACCAGATTTAGCTAAGCAAAACTGAAAGAATTCCCCTCACCTTGGCAAGCTTTTGTCCTTCTTCCTGCTTGATGACCCTTTCGTGGACCATATCGGACTGTACAAAAAGTACAAAATCCATCATCAAAAAAAGGGGATTTGGCACATACTTAATTGTATTTCTGAATATTTAAATAATTAAAACTTAGAATTATGTAAATTCTTCATTTTAGAAAGTTGCTTAAAATGGATCTCCCACTGTGTTGAATTGGCACTGCGAGAAAGTCACCTTGAGCCACATGATAAGATTGAAAAATGAATGGATGCATGATGGTTAGCCTAAATTATCTAGTCACCACTAGATGGTGTAAATGCTTTTTCTGTAAATGCATCATGAAGAAGGAGTTCAAGATGTTTATTTTTCATGTGATGAACTATGCTGTGCATGCAACATGTATTTGAAATGTTTTCTGCACAATAATAATATTAATATTACATTTGCACTACAGCAAAAATCCTGGTTATGCATTGGCATGGACGTTAAATATGAAACAGAAACAGGAACCAGTCAATAAACGATGTTTTTTTTCTGTGGTATTAAGTTTGGAAATACTGAGCAAATAACGTATGATGTTTCACAATCTGCAGCATAGTAGGGGTGGAGTACTTGTGTCTATAAAATTATGTGGTCAACAATATTGTGGCTGAAAGAAACCAGAATTTTATTTCCTCCTGGTGGGTGGATATGGTATTATAGCAGGAAGTCGTCCTTACCTTGTTGCCCAGCAACATGATGACCACATCCTTCTGTGCGTATTCGTGAATTTCTGTTAGCCAAGCCTACATAGAGATGTAAACATGATTACGTAGGACAACCAAGGACGACAAAAGATTTGAGGTCACAACTGATGTATGTAAAGAATTACAAATGTATTTATATCTGACGAAATGTAACAAGTAAAGTGTATCTATTTTGGTCCTCCAAGACGTAGTGGGGGAAGCATTTACCCTAATGTTGTCAAAGGAAGACTTGCTGGTGATATCATACAAAAGAAGCAGAGCTAGAAGAATGACAGAGACAAGTGACTGGTATTATTAGAGCATAAAGGGCAAAGAATTCAGATTAAACAAATCCCTCTGACTCAGACAGATTAGACAAAAAAGAGGCATGTCATTCAGCATGTCTGCTTATTCAACACTTGGCCTCTTAGTTTATGTTCAGGCTGATGGATGCAGTAGAAAGGCAGTGGAAAGGGGGAGGAATTTACCTTGGGCGTCTCTGTAGTAGGCGTGGGTGACACTGCGGAACCTCTCCTGTCCTGCTGTGTCCCATATCTGAGGGCCAAGCATAAACTCAGCATCACATCTAATGAAGCCACCATACAGATAGTGTACATGTGAACATGTTCTGCAACATGTACAAAAAAAAAAAAAAAAAAAACTCACCTGCAATTTTACCTTCAAATTATCCACCGTAACCACTTTGTTCTGGGGAAATGGGAACATCAGTAACAAAAGAGTTGAGATAATGTTATGTTACATGAAATGGTCTGTAAAGTACAATGAGAATAGCTCACTACTGAATTTGGGTTTAGAGGATTCATCGAGAAGAATGTATATAACAAAATGGTGGCCAATCCATTTGATACACTTCTAATATGAGAGTTTGCACTTAGTCATTCACATCTTCTCACCATGACCTTCAGATTATCACACAACTGGGGAAAAAATATTTCATATACAGCCCTCCAGTTAACTTCCTTTTAGAGACTCATGACTTTGTGACATCCTGTGCTGCAAGACCTACCTAAAACAGAGAGTGAAAGGCTCATTTGCAGTAAAAACGGCTCACGCTAAACTACATGCTTTCCCATATCAAAACAAATTATAAACAAAGTACTATCAGAAATCCACATATCAAAGCAATTCCATTTATTAAAATATACAATTTCAACTTAACAGCAATACCAACGCATTCATTTGCAATATCATCTTTATCAGAATATTTATTGCCATCTGACAAAGGCTGGTGGAAATTTTTGTTGGCAGTTTGTTACAGACAATTGACAATTATGGACAGAACGACACAATGGCAAGAAGTACACACAAGGTGTCTAATAAACATAGTGCTTTGTGTAAATTTAAGTAGTGCAATGCTGAAATTAAGCACAGGTATACCACAGTACTACACTGCCCTGCCAAAAAAATGTCGCCATTTGAATTTATATCAGCAAATACTTAACAGCCAATGACTGGGTCATTATTATAGCTCAGTAACGTTATGCAGCAATAAAGTGAACTCAGCTGAGTACCTGAATCTACTAAATGGCCAGGTTACACCTCCATCCACCATCAGTGGGTTTTTTCTTCCCTGTTGGCATGGGCATATTCCAGGACAAGAAGGCCAAGGTTCATTGGGTTCGGATTGTCAAAGAGTGGTTCAGGGAGCATGAGGAATCATTTCCACGTATGACTTGGTCACCACAGAGTTGCAACCTTAACCTCGTTGAAGGTCTTTGGGATGTGCTGAAGGAGGCTTTATGGAGGTTCAACTCACTTGTCAATACAGGATCTCGGTGAGAAATGAATGCATATCTGGATGAAATTACAGGGTGAGATGTGGCATAAGGCTGTGGAAACAATGCCATGACAAATGTGCGCCATAATCAAAGCCAAAGAACGAAAAATTCAAATGGTGACTTCTTTTTTGGCCGGGCAGTGTAGATAATTCTCATACTGTCCTTTTATGCTTTCATTCATTCATTACCTACTAATTCAAATGGAACCATGTTACACTGGCATCAGAAAAAATATATATTCAGTTAAGCACACACTCAAAAATATCTCATTTCACACTTTGCTTTTCGCACTTTGCTTTTGTTTTTCTTTTTTGGCTTAGCTGCTTTATCAAACACAGCTTTATCATCTTCTGATTTTTCCAGCAAAACAATGGGAAAACAGACTGGAGAATAATAGAGAGAGGGCTGTTGTGCGGAGACCACCAGTGCACCCGAAGGCTTGATTTCTATGTATTCCACTGTACCATCTGTGTTTTAATGCCAGCATCACACAGGAATATGTCTGTAATATCAGAAAAGCAAATGCAGCCTGTACAGTAAAAATTACAGCTAAATCAAATCTAAAACCTGTATAGCTAATGTCCTTTTAGAAAAGGAAAGATATACACTATAAATAATAACAGCCATAACATCACTACAGCAGTAATCCCATTCACACAATTCACTCTGATAACACTGTCTTTTTGAGCTATAACGCATACTCCCCAAATGAGAAAACACTGCTTGGAGAAAATAAGGTTCTGATATTATGTGAATTTTACATGGTCATGAGCAGTCTGTAATGGGCACAACCTTTTCTGTTTTTCAGAAGCTATTCACTTATCTAGGCAGGGACTCCCTTCCCTGAGTCACATTGACCACAGGTGTTTTGAAGAACAGTGGAGATGACCCACACTTGACCTTCACCCAGACAAGAGAGGAAGTGAGTCTTGTGACCATGATAACCAGGAAAACAGCTGTGTGTTACACATCAGCCATTGTCCTAGGCACCAAAACATTTTCTCCCTTTATATTATTCCTGCATTCCGTACCATGATTTTCAATAGGAGACATGAATACCACAACTGAAATACCTAGGCAACAGTGTTAATTGGAAATGAAATACAGACACAGAGCAATTATTTTTTTAATCTGGCCAATTCAGAACACACTGCAAGCAGTTTATAATCTCCCTCAATTCTACAATCCCTTCAAATCTGTTTTTTTTGCATGCATTTGATAGAATTTTTCAAATAACCTGCAGGAACCTTAAACTCCAGATTTCCCTAGTGATTCATGTCAGGTGCATCTCTGGAAACACTGCTGAGACCATCAGAGTTGCCACAGCAACAGGGCACAATGTCTTTTACCAGCACTGCAACAAGGCTTTCCTGTCGAAAGTGAACAAGGGCGTAAGAATCCGAGAAAAAGCAAAGCAGAGGCATCACTACAAGAAATATTTACTTTAAGATCGTAGTTTGACATGTTATTACCCAAAAGCAAAGCAATCAGGAATTATTAAATACCACAATGAATGAAACATTGTACTTCAAAAAGCACAGTAGAAATGGTTTTTGAATTACCATTTAGTTGTTTAGGTTCTAATATATGAAATATGTGTACACATATATCCCCTGGAATTGTAAACGTTAACATACTCTAAGCTTCCGCTCAAAGTATTCTAAACTTGAATGTAATGCTAATATATGCATTACATTATATTATTATCAGACTGTATGACGACTCCTAAAATTCCGATCATTCCTTACTATAAATGGGAGCCAGAGGGGGTATTTCACTGCCACTGCCGTACAAATTCATATTGTGTCTTCCTAGTTATGCTAAGAGGTGATGCGGTCAGTGTCAGTCTGGGAGACCTGGATTTGAATCAAAAAGGCTACAGTCATGATCCAAGCACCAGCACAAGGGATTTTATATAAATATCCATTATTTTAAAACAATTCAGTACATACGCCATATATTGCTGAAGAAATAAAGCCCAATGTTCCCACAAGACTTCTAGAAAGGAAGTATTAAGTGCTGAGAGAAACACGTAGGTGGGATATTTTTGTACAATGTGAAAGTATAACGGCTCGCATGTCGGCGCCTCAGTAAAGAAAATAAATTAAAATTCCAAGTTATAGTTTATTGATGGGTAGAAGCTAATTTGTTTTATTTAAATTAAATATCTGGGGTCAACTAAAACGCAAAGGGACTCAAGTTTCATTTCAGAAACTAGTTTGTAATAGTATAATACAAGTACTCGTCAACTTACATCCTATCGAGTAATGTCCAATCTCATTTACATCCAAGGTCCGTAGTAAATACACACTGCTCGAGACCCTTCTGAAAGCAGGCAGGGTAGAACGTTAACAGTATCACATTTTATTATAAAGCGCTGTGATTTTATATTTACATTATTATTTGCTGTAGGATGTTGTGCGTTTATTGCAGTACTGTATTGTACTTCTGTAGAACTGAATTGCAATACTATATTGCCTGTATTGTACTTTTGCCTCTCCCCTGTAACTATCAAGATATGTACAAATTGACTTCAGTCTGGAGGTCCAGGTCCCAAATGTGGAAGGAAACTGACAGATGCCTGCAGTTTCTTGTCCAAGTCGTTTTGGTGATTTTTTGGTAAGGGAACTAAGAACATCTCTCACCTAAAGACCCACCGAGTTTTATGTACCTTAGAGCCTTTCCTTGCTCAGACCTAGGATGCCGCACACACAAATCATCCTCCACTGCATATTAGGCAGAAAGATGGGTAGATAGTGGCGCGACGGTCTAAAAGCTGAGGACACAGTGTACTGTTCCCTAAGGCAGACTCCTTCCAGCTAACTGCGACTCGCAGTTTGTCAGCACATGAGATCCAACACAAGCTGGATGGCTTGCTCTCCGTCACCAGGCAAACAAAATGGAGGTTTATGTAGTGTGGATCCAAAGTGGCCTGGTCAAATGAGGTCCCCCCCCCCAGGCAGTGCAGAGTGCCTCTGTCTGTAGGCCTGCCTTTAAAACTCAACTCTCAGCACAATGCAAACTCAAACCGTAATAATAGCCACAGCAATGATATGTGGCACGTCCTTTTAGTGGGGACACTGCCATAAAATATCTGCTCGCAGCAACATTTGCATACAGGCGACTATAGAATAAAAAGCTCTGGACTTTTATCTTTCAGATCTTGTACATGACAAGTAATTTTATTAGCAGTAAACATTCCCCACTGCTGCTATTTATTTGAATGTTCATTATAAATAAAGAAGAAAAATTACACAACTTTGTCCCAAAATGTTTATTTGTTTGCTTGTTTATGTGCTCACTCTTCTATAATCTAAAGCTTTGCATTTCACATGAGTAAATTGCACCAGTGTGTAAGATGCCAGTTCAACATATATGCAAACGTAATGTTCTTACTCTGAAAGCTAATCACCAACAAAAAGCAAATCAATCTCTGAAACAGAAGAGCCTGGAGTATTGGCTATGTTTATCTGCATTGTTCAGGTATCCTACACTGCTTGGAAATTAGATTTTTATAGGTTTTCTATGAATGGCACAGGGTGGTCCAAGAGTGAAATGATCCATATTTAATTCTTTAAAAAATATTTTTTCTTTCTACACCACTTGGTGTGTAGAATAACAAATGAAAGCTTAAAATTTTTGACCTGATAAAATGGCAAACGGGACAACCTGTATGTGGCATTGCCAGATACACACGAAAGTGCGAAAGGAAGTCATGGTATGTCACCGTTCACTTGTTTTATTTATGAAGAGAAACACAGCTGCATGAATGTTCTGTAGGTCCATGGACCATGAATACACTCAGCATCATTGAAGTCAAAATCTCACCCTATAGTCAATTCCCACGGTGGCAATAAAATTGCCGGCAAGAAAGGTACCATCTTTAAACTGGACCAGGAAGCATGTCTTCCCCACAGCGGAGTCTCCCAGCAGCATGACCTGCAGAAGTTTCAGCACAGTCGAGTTAGGACAGGAACTGCTGGCTGTTATTCAACTTCAGCCCTGAAGAGTCAACAGAGCAGAAGCTATTTAACAGGAAGAGGTTTATCTCCGAGGGATATAAATGAAAGCAACGATTACCAACCTGGCTAGGCAGAGCCCCATCTCAGAGTAACAGCTAACCAACCATAATAAACTTCCTTCTATGTGCTTTAGTAGCAAAACAGTCACATTTACTCAAACTTCCTGCTGATCTTACAAAAGGGTTTTCATTGGATAAATTATCATATCACACTCCTTCAGATAACATTCACAGCCTAATAAAAACCCGATTCAAATACATGTAACTGCCACTCGGCACGCTGATATATTAACTAACAGCATATTACAACTGGCTTTGCTGATGCCTTTTCTCCATAGTAACATTGATATATTTCCTAACGTGGACTGAGATGTCCTGCTGTGAAACATTTGCCTTGGGGGCATGCCGTCCTTCAGCAAATATTTTCCAGCCACTTAAGAGGAGATCTGAGCAAACAATTAGCACGAAATTTTCACACAGCAGAATATTAAATAAATTTCAGGAGGGACACGTATTAAAATGATCCCTACAAGCAGCGGACGCAGATGAAACTTCTCATCAGCCGTTATGGTGCAAATGAACAAATTTAACTTTACGTTTTTCCAAAAATCGCACACTAACACACGTTTTTTACCCAGCTACCTCGAAATCACTTTATATTCAATCAACCGTCTTTCTACCGCTCGTTTGCTCAATCCATTATATACATTATTCGACTATTTAAATGTAAAGAGATTTCCACCTGTTAAAGATAAACTGCTACAATATGTACACGCCTTTCACAACTTTGACCGCCGGTAACACTGCACAAATCAATCACGATAATCACCTGTTAAAGGCAGCAATATAAACATCACGGATTTTATCAACATCAGTACACACCTTGAATGCAATATCGAAATATTCATTAGTCGAAGGGCACCTTTCCAGAAGCGGGTTTTTCCCGTTTTTAGTATCCTTTCTCAAAACCGATACCCTTTTCGTAGACATCACGGCGAGCTGCAAGATGTCTTGCGTGAACGATCGCTGCAATCTGATAAATCCGGCACCAGGAAATGTAAAATCGTAGGCGACTCGGCACCTCCTGGCTTTAGCTGCGATCAGAAACGCATTTTAAATCGATAAAGCCACTAGGTAGCGACCATGCAGGAAGTTAAGCAGAAGCGAACCCCTGCTGAAGCGCCTGGTCGCGATCGACGAGCTCCGGGGGAAGCTGGACGTGGCGAAACGTCATCTTGTCGATATGACTTATATCCTACATTTCTTTGTTGCCAAACATTTTGCTATGTGCTTGTAAACTCATCTGTATGGAGAGATTTATTAAAGTGGTTCAAGTTTGTGGGAAACGTTGTGACCGCAAAGACATCGCGTCCTAGGGAGGACCGAGGGGGCATTAAAGATAAAAAGCTGCTTGCAAGAAATAACCTAAGACCACTAGATCCTGTCATAGCGACATTTGCTCTGCCGGGTGTCAGACGATGCATCAGATACGGAAGGTGGCGTGCGATGAAAGAGACCAAGTAAAACGATCGCAATGCATCAATATGCAAACCGCTCAACATGCAGTCGTCTGTTTTGACTTTGTCTTGCATATAATGACCATTGTTATCGCACTGTTGTTGCTTTTCTCCTTGTTCATAATACAGAAATATACAAAACCCTTCCGTAAACAGGTAATGGTCAAATGTCTGGACATTCCTGTCTTTAATGCACGTCTTTGTTTTAACTGCTATTCACTTTATAGTAATAGACCTTCAGGTAATTAAGAAATATGCATCAAGTATTGCAACAAACTAGAGAAATATTCAACATTTTTGTTTTGGACTCTTCAAAAATAGCCCCCTTTTGCTTCCATAACACCTTGTAGATTCTTTCAACCAGCTTGCAGATGTGGCCACCTGGAATGCTTCTCCAAAAGTCCTGAAGGAGTTTCCACAAGTTCTGGACACAGGTTGGCCACCTTCTTCTTACTCTTCAATCCGATACAGCCCAAACGCACTACATAGGGTTTAGGTGGGGGGAATGTAGGGGCCAAGTCATCTGTTACCACACTCCATCTCTATGTTTGTTCACAAGATAATATTTACTACATAACCTCGAGGTGTGCTTAGGGTCATTATCTTGTTGAAAAGGAATTGATTTTCAGTCAGTGTATCCAGACTTACCACTGCTTTAAGTTTTTGTTCTTTACTGTACGATATATAATGGTATCTGCTTAACTGTTGTTGCTATTCTTCTTTAACTAGGATTAATTACTAGCACCAGAACTGCAAAAACTGACTTGTGAATATAGTACATTCTGTATACCATATTAGCACTTTGTCAAAGTATTACTTGGCTTTTCATGTGGAAGACCTGAAGATAGGTTGTCTTTGCCTCCCCCTAGTGGTCAGTACCGCAGCTATGGCATGGTCTATGGCAGGGGTCACCAACCTTTTTGAAACCGAGAGCTACTTCACAGGTACTGAGCCATACGAAGGGCTATCAGTTTGATACACCCTCATAAACATATCTAAACTTCATGTATAAGAAATGTGTTTTAAATGCTTTTTTTTTTTAGATATTGTCATTTTCAAATCTATATAAATGCAAATGTGATCAAAGAAGAATAGCAACAGGATAAAATTAAATTTTAGACACTGCTCACTGGTGAGTTGTGCTATTTTTCTGTAGGTTTTGTGGGTGACTCATATGGTCCTTGGGGGCATCCTGGTGCCCGCGGGTACCATGTCGGTGACCTCTGGTCTATGGTAACATTTCTCAACTCTTGAAGTTCAGTACTCTTCAAGTACTGAAAGGCAGAGTTGGAAATGTAAGCATTTTAAAACCAGCCAGCTCCTATGCTGATCCACGATCAGATTTCCCAGCCCCAGTCCTAGAATTAACCTATATAAATGGGTCTTGGGTTTGCACCTGTTTAGCGCAAAACGAGTGAACACTCAATCAATCCAAGAGGGAAAACCACAGACGCTTAATTTAAAATTCACTGGCACATCCAATCACTTTTGTGCAACAGGCATTAATTGGCTTAAATTGCAGAGTGCACTGTGCATTTCATTATAGCGTTTGTTTAGACCTATATTTGATAACGGGTCGTGCCTCAGCTGGCACAGCATAAATTGGATTGCGGTGCAAAAAGGGTTGAGAACCGCTGGCCTATGGCAAGTTTGGGGAAACTTGGATCCATGGAGAGTTGGTGTGGGTGTGGGGTTTTAGGATGACCTCTTAATCAGTCAGTTACAGGGGGTCCCCAGGACTGAGTTGAGAACCATTGTTTTATTAATAACTGGTTAAGAATCCATCTCAAAAATCCGGCAAAACATGGAAAATATGCAGACTCCATGCAGAGATACACACACAGACACACACACACGAGGGCTACATACTGAGCCAATGTGTTACCATGTGTTTTGAGCCAATCAGTTCAAAAAGAATTACCTAGAGCTCAATCTGAATCTCAGAAGTCAAACCGTGAATGCCGACCTAGGATAACTCGTAGGTGCGGGGAAATGAGTCACGCAGCATGTCTCTCAGTGGAAACAATTTCAGTCTCAGCCTTGCATTCGCTGTGATATTATCCTGCATGTTTACACTAGCTGAATGCATATATTTAGACAGTAAAAATAAATTTAGACAATGATATACAGTAACAGTAATTATTATTATATAATAGAATTCATTTAAAAATAAAGATTTCCTATTCATTATTTTAATATTATTAATAAATCATTAATACGTTTAATTATAATAATATTGTTGTGCCGAGCGGGGACAGAACGGAGACAAAGGTGCAGATGTCAGGGTATCGGGGAATACAGGGGTTTAATTACAGGTAAGGCAGGTAAAGCGCAGGCGGACAATACAATGACCGGATTAGGGAAACAAACTGAAACGCGGACGAAATACAGAGGACTAATGACAACAACCAGAAACAGCTGATCACCTGGGAATTCCACATGGGGTTAACGAGGGGGCGTGGCACACGGAAGGAGCGGACAATCGGGGCAGGACACATTGTTTTGGATACATTTATTTTCTTACTTTACAAATTATTGATAAATGATAAATGTGCTTAGATGTGTTTAGTACAATATATCCTCTTCTTGTTTTATCTTCTTTTATTTTGTGTTTAAATGCTAAAAACATATTTGGGTGTAATTTTTTGGGGCCAGGAACCAATTAATTAGTTTTCCATTATTTCTTATGGAGAAAATTTGATCACAACTCAAACTTCTTATGATTCGATCCAGAGTTCTGAACAGATTAAATTCAAGTTCTGAGGTACCTAGTGTTGTAGTCAAGACCGCCTAAACCGAGACCAAGACATTGCCGAGACCGGAGGGTATCAAGACCAAGACACTG
>JABFEA020000098.1:11502111-11527600 GCA_019775915.2 Cyphomyrus plagiostoma
TTACAACTGTCATAACTTCCTTAATACTGAACATAGAGGGGTGGTTTTGGTATCAAAATTTATGTTTCTTTAAACTCCACCTGATGAAACCATTTGCAGGTCTTAATTTTACAGTCTCATTTTTTTGTAACATACCTATTGATTCTGCTTTAGGCCTATTACGTTTTTCCAGTCTAACTCCACTGGAAAATTATAGTTTTAAATCGAAACACGCCGCACAGACAGTAAAGCAGCTGCCATTAGATACTATTCGCAGTATAAATTTATTATCAGAGAGAAAAAAAGGAAGGAAAGGGAGTTTCTGACCAAATTAACAATACATTTAGTTCAACGAAACGTTATAGAAATTGGCACCCATGGCAAGGTAGTATCTGTGCAAAGGCACGCAGGCTGTTTCATTGTTTACAATGCCACTCCTGCAACTCACCGCACTGTGCCAGAACCAATATCCAGCAAGGAAACCCTGAACATGGTGGAAAATGTAAATAAAACGAGCAGAAAAGGCGATCAAACTGAAAAATGGCGATGATATAAATAACAAGCGCTCCAAGACCACCACGCCTGTTTATAGAGCCGGACCATCGCGTCCGCGATTCGCCCGAAGTAAACAAGGCGAGCGAGGTTAACTAGCCGTAACGCATTAATTGCTATAAACAAGCAGCTAGATGTTGAATCGAGTTAAACGGAGAGACGATCAGGTAAAATACACCCGCTATGGGGGTGCTGTCATGTCTCAGCGAATGATCGGTACGAATGTATGGTCGGAATATCGCTAGTTTGCCCACTACATTCGGCTACTTACTTCCACTTCTCCTTCTTCAAGGCTTCTCAGGCTCCACACTACAAGCCCCTGAATGAGGAGGACGACCAGGGCCGCCACGATCGCCGGCTTGTACCGCCAGAGCAGCTTCTGCACCCGAGCGCTCGCCACCATCTTTTCCGGTTGCCGGCCTCGGCTCTGGCATGGGGCAGCAGGACAGGGACTATGGGCTGGAAACACAATCGCATCCGGAAAGAAAGCGAGCTAGAGTTTCACGGGGGAAATATGGTGGGTGGATATAAGTGACAGAGCTTGCGTTTTTGGGAGGGGAGGGGAGGGGAGGGGGGTCTGCTTTGGGAAGGGCCAGCATGGCTCGGTGACGTGGGGAGGAACCGGGCTCCGCCATTGCGGCTGACGCCTTTCTGCCAGATCCGCCTAGATCCGCCGTCCACACCCCCAAAGGGGGGAAAATTAATGCAATATGGGGGGTCGACATCCTCACTTCGTATAAACCGCATCTTTTTCGGTGGATTTAAGTTCGTACCTCACATTAAACAAACAAACAAACAAAAGATCGTAAGCTTATTTAGGTCTAATTGTGTTTTTATCTGTATGAAGGTCACAGAGATGCCACAGCTACAGGTGCTTCGGGAGACAGCTACATGAAAGTTACAAATACAAAATGTTGTTTTAATTTTAATTTGGTTTATGCATGATCATGGAAATATAATTGAACAATTTTGCAATTAAGTGGCTTATGCAAGCTTAATAAAACGATCAAATACTTGACTGCACAAGTATAAACATGCAGCTCTAGGACAAAAATATCATATCAATGACCACCCTACATTTCATCTGGGGAATTTGCACAATACGGCTGTGCAAAGACAGGTTCGCTGCTTCTGACCTTGGACTGGACAAGACATAATAACAACTGCCAGGCGAACTTTATGTAATAATAAATATTTCTCTGGGCTTTCATCCCAGCGATTAAGTTTCCATTGGCTTTTAATTTCTATGTAATCTGACCGCAATGTCAGGTGTCTAATAGCTCCTATGCAGTTAACGAAGTAACCCTAACCCTGCCACGCAAAGGGATCACCACTGAAATCTCTTATACTCTACCTTAAATGTAAATACTTAACAGTTTACACATAAAATGAACAAAACTACTTAGCAACCCAGCTAACATAATAACTAACTTAATAATAAGACCGGTCCTGGCCCTGCATGTGTTAATTTTCATGGTGTGCAGGGAGCTGCAGAACAAAACTACTTAGCAACGATATACAAATTATGTATATAGACCTACCTCTGTTAAAATGCTGAGGACCACAATGAAGTACGACATTTTATTTCCAGATTAGCTAGGACATAAATTTCCTTCATGCATGAGGAGGTAAACATCGTTAACGGGCAGTCTTACTCGGTTTAAGACTATAGATTAGGTCTGCTTTATGGTGTACGACTGTTTGATAAGTAACCGCGCTACAAAATATTAACAGTGTACTGCTAAAGTAACGTCTAGTGAAGCTCGCCCTTCTGTGCAGCTCCCCATACATTGGTAAGGTGGGGCAGAGTTAACCTGAGGTCCTCTTGTGGTTTTTTAATTCACAAAGGCGACACTTCATTTATACACTCCCAGGATCGCTGGTGTGGGGAGTCCGCGCTGCTCCACTCGGTTCGGGCGCCCGTGTGAATACAGGTGGTTTGTTTAAAGTTCCTGGAGATCTGCGGCATGTTTTTGGATTCTTGTAGTGAGACAAGAAAAGATCGAGATTTGCCGCAAGCATTTGCCTTTAGTTATTTAATGCACGTTAAAATTTAAGTACATATAGACTGTAAGTACATAGAGTGTTTGTAGAAGACATGGCCACATCGTCAATCACTACACAGATACCGCCCACATTTTCACAGTTATCATTGCATCAACTGACCGTAATATTGGTTTCAAGTGAGTATAGATCATTTGAATTATTTTCAAAACTTTTAAAATGTATCATCGAATATTTGACACTGTATATTGATTCAGTAAAATCTACCTTTTTGAAACTGTATTACTCTGCTCCCTTATAGTCTCCTGTCTGGTGTTTTTTGTGGCGATCCTGGTGCTGCTGTCCATCCTCTTTTAGAGACACTCGTTTTGCTACAAAATCGGGACACCCAGTAAGCCCCTTTGGGCGTGATCAAGTATGGATAGACGGAATGAATTAAGTTTATTTTCAAATTAAATAAACTCTGTAAGCGGTATGGTGAATTTTCTCTGCATGAAAAGTTATAAAAGTTTTAAGGCGAAGTTTTACGTCTTTTTCTGAGCAGTAATGCAGAAAAGCTACCGTGACAAATTCAGGTCACCGAAGACATGTATTTCATGCAAAAGATACAACGTCTATGGAACTCGAAGCTATGATGTAAGCTTACATACGTAATGTAATAAAATACACTCATACTTAAGCAGGCAGTTGAAAGTAAGTTGGCTGCATTTCTGGCTGAGTGAAAGTTGGATTTTAAACATGAGTCAAAAATGAGCTTTTTTTGTATTTTTAAAGTATATGTACACGAAATTAAATAATTTTTCAAATCTGATGGTGGCAAGAGTTTGCATGCTACGTCTACGATAAGACTGCTCATATACTTTATTGTTTTCCTGGATATCTTTCTGGGACATTATTTAGTGTACTGCAACGCCAAGAGAAGTGGTGCAAGTATTACTATTCAGCATTTTGTAAGACTCAATTCAAATGGGCTGGTCTATAAGGAGACAATCCAAAATTTGAAAACTACATGACAAAATACATGACTCTATACAGTAATTAATATGAGGGTAACGTTTGTAAGTTTTAACACTGACACTATGTTTCTATTTTAGGATACTCTGCCCCGCTATTACAACAGTAGACATTCATTAGTGGCTCCCCCTGTAATAAACGAGGTTCAGTGATGGCCTATGACAATGCAGTGACCCAGGTAAGGAGTCTGTCTAAACATCTAATCCTTGCAAAGAATCCCATCATCCTAGTGACCAAGTCAACTATTCTGTTTCATCAAGTGTTGAAAAAATGCAGATTCCTTTCACCAGCCCGTACAGCTGTTTCTCGGCGGGCAGGCAAGCAACTACCACTCATTGGAAACCTGCATGGGCGTATATTACAGGGGGGTGTAGCCCCAATAAATCAAAACCAGCTAATACAACCCCCCAATAATAATTTTTCTCCTGTAATGGGTGGAGACCTCAACCCCTCACAATGTTCCAGCCAAAGTTACACCCTTGGAAACCTCTCTGCCTTATCTCCCGTCCTACATGAGTGTTCCCAAAAAGGACCAGCAACAGCAGATCCACACGATGATTGCGGAACGGTTCGGCCTCAGTAAACCTATCCCAGACAAGACGAGTGGCTGCACAATCAAAGGGCTTCCTGCTTGCAAATATTGATACAACAAGACAGCTTCACTGGAAGGCATGTCTCTGTTCAGGGCATCATTAGACGATCATCTGCAATTAATCAGTGTTTCTTTTTTTCCTTCAATGACTCAGGCTTGTAGACAATTAACCCTCCCTAGCTGACTGATTCTTTTGCAATTAATTGGAGAACTAGTGTGTTGCCTCTGTGGAGGGGAAACGATATTTAGCTTTCCCAGAGCAAAGAGATGTTTTATGTTTTCATTTTGCCTTGCAAAGGAAGGAGGGTGTCCCTATTACCTTGGGGCATCAGAGTAATTAACAGATAAGGGATACAAAGTAAGCGCACAAACACAAGTGGAAGGCGCTGTCAGGACTGAGCTTTAAACAGGCATGTTATGCAAATAAATGCTACGTTATTTCTGGTTGATTAATCCCGGCCTGTCATGAGGAACGGATTGTGGAACCCTGCTTTAATTGTATAGTCCTGATAAACAGTAGCCAAACCACAGTTAATGGGGTCTAACACTGAGATTCCTCACACATGCAATCAATAGAACAAAGCAGCTTGTAGATAATTGTAGGGAAACATCTGATGTTCATCTGACTTTCAAACGAACCCCTTTTCTTTTTTCCAAACGATAATGGTGAGCTTTAACCGTTTCTTCTTTCCTATCTAAATTTAACTTTTGCATGTCTGAAAACGAGTAGTTAATTGTAATTACTTATATGGTAGTCTCTTCATTATATGACAACCCTTCTATTACTGTAAATACTTAAAAAATGCCTTTTAATAATAGAATAAATGGTACTTTATTGTTCTCTGTTTGGACCTTGCTCTCTGTAGGTAAGAGCCAGCTGGCCATAAAGACACCCAGGGAGCTGGGGGCTAAGGGCCTCGCTCAAGGACCCGCAAACGTGGCAAATCCAGGTTCGAACCCGTGCCCTTGTGACCACAGGCACAGAGGCTTAGTCACACACTGGCGTGTCAAAGTCTCTGGACTTTTCACAAGAAAAAGAACAGGGCAAAACCACTAGACTGGTATTGTTTGACTATAAGAATTTATAATTGAAGTCTCAAGGGTATATCCTAAAAATAACATCAGCATTTTGTTTTCTTCTGTGAATGCTGTGGATACTTGCTGTTCTAATATAGGACTGTGTTTGTCACCACACTCTATTACAAATGAATGCCCTGTTTGCTGCTTTCTTTTCAGTCGCGCCCAACTTATGAGGAATCCATTGGCCAGCCCGATTCTGCCTCGCCCTCTCTTGCTGACTCTCACCATAGCGAAGCCTCTGCTGCAGTGAGAGAAGCAGTCTCAGAGCACCATTCCACTCCAGATGCCCACCGTGCCCCTTTGCCTATGTAGATCCTTCATGCCACCCTGCCCCTTTTCCCAAAAGGCTCCGTAAGATCAAGGCACACTTCAGCTCTTCTCATAAGTGTAACTGAAACATAAAACGCAGATAACATTGTCCCAGTTAAGAAGTCAGTGGATTTGGGCCAAAGGCTGAATATCAGTGTCAACTGGCTAAACATGAGTGCCAAATGCCAGACACCGTTATACAGCTGGATTTTGCGACTGTGTCTTTCTGAACCCTCAAAGCAGGGATGCCTATAATGCTGTGTCGATGCAGACTTTGTTTTTCACTAAACAGGAAAATGCCATGTTCTTTGAACTTGAGTCTGTTTTTTTAAATGACTCAGGATGAAATAAAAATCATCCGTGTCTATTCAGGATTTTCCGATTTGTCTGTTACTTATTTAAATGGCTTCTGGCCAACGTTAATCGAGGAACACGCAAGAATCTGATATCTGGGAGCAGTTCTGAAGTGGACCTTGTCGCTCCTCGTCGTAGGGAGTCATTAACCTAAGTATGCGTTTCAGTTAAGTTACTCATTTCTCATGGTTTCTTCTTAACTTAGGTCAAACTTTTCCCCCTATGCTGTATGATCTTTTGTCTGCAATTCTGTCAACCTAGTTTTATATAGGGACAATTCATTCTGGTGTTGGTGAAAAAAGGGAAGAGCAAGCTACTGCAAAAGCACATTCTACAATTTCTTACATTAATGTTAATGGATGCAAACAGTCACATAAAAATATTTCACTCATTTCTGGCACAAGTTAGCCTGTGTTCCAAGTGTATAATGATGCATAAAGTAAAATATCCTCTTCAGAAAAAATAATGAATAAAGATCTGTCTATTCTGACAGTACTGTATGCACAGTTTATATAATTTTCTAAGTAACAATTTTACATTTCTTTCATGCTATAACTTGGTCAATGCTATGCCTGATTATTATAGCAAATACATTAGCAAATACACAAGCTCATCAAAAGCAGACAATTGTGGCTTCACGTGGGTTTCATTCCTGTCAGTGTCAGTGGAGTTTGCCTGTTCGCTCTTTCTTTTCATGGATTTCCTTGTGAATCAAAGATACCATTTTGCTGAAAATCTGGTAAACTGTTCAACACATTTCCCCAGAGCTTCTGAGGATATACTGCAGGCTTACTACGAACCATCATAGGAAGGAGATTCTATATTCCTACCAGATTCCAGCAGAAACCTGCATTTGATACAGTCCATAAATCCATAATTGCTTCAACCATGGTTCTAGAAAGTTTGCTTTAATTACGTCAGCCATATGTGCCGTGAAGAGACCTGGATTGCAGGACGCACAGGACAGAAGGCAGGGGAACACCCTTTATTCAATCCGTTCTGTTACGACGACTGATATCACACTGCAAATCTGTTCTAACACGATTGATTTATTAGTACCAAAGTCCGATACAATGTGGAATCACATTCATATTCGTGCAGTTTTCAGTTGGAGAGAAAAGCACTACGCAACCTACAACGTGTTATAGTGAGAAACACTACTTGCATGCAAAAACAGCTATCGAAGTGAACAATACTGATGTGAAATTTGTGAACGAATCATTCTTTTGAACAGATTCTTTTCACTGAATGAGTGTAACTGGTTTTCAAATCTAAAAGAACTGAACTTCTTGTATATGTTCACATTGCACAGGTCTTAGATTCTAAACATCTAAAAATATTTTACAATTTTTATATAAAAACACAGCAATGTTTTTAATCTCACATTTGCTTTCGCCATGTTGCTTCAGTGCTCCTCCGCATTCCGTGTTCCAGGCACAAACATTCTCTCTTATGGATCCCACAGGAGAGCTACTGTAGCATAAATTTCTGAAAAAGTGAATGCTGGCTATGATAGAAAGGTGTCAGAACACACTGCATTGCTGATTGTTGCATATGGGGCTGAGTAGCTGCAGACAGATCAGAGTCCTTGCTGACGCCTATCCACCACCGAAAATGCCCACAATGGGTACCTCAGCATCAGAACCGGACCAGTGAGAGAAAGTGGTCTGGTCTGATGAGCCACATTTTCTGCTACATCATGTGGACGGCTGGGTGCATGTGCATTGTTTACCTGGGGAAGTGAAGGTACCAGGATGCACTATGGGAAGAAGGCATACCAGCAGAGGCACTGTGATGCTCTGGGCGATGTTCTGCTGGGAAGCCTTGGGTCCTGGCATATTCATGTGGATGTTACATTGACACATGCCACCAACCCAAACACTGCTGCAGACCAAGTACACCCCTTCATGGCAACAGTATTCCACAGCACACATTTTTACCCCCAGGGTTTTAAAGTGCTATAAGATCGAAAGCTACGTAAAACAAGTTTAAAGCATGAAAAATTTATTTTAGTACCTGCATTTAGCACTCGTCAACCAATAACACCATCCGACAAGGTTCTTTTAATGTGCCCCCCCTTTAAAAAAAAACAAAAACAATAAATACATACAGTTTTCCAGTTGACATATTTAGAGTCCGCTCTCAGAGCATTCCCACAAGTCTGAATTTGCCCTCTTGCTTGACTGGCACCACGTTGATAAAGGTCTTGTAGAGGACTGCGCCCTTGGGGAGCTTTCGGATGAGTTTGACCGCTTCCACACTCCGGGGGCTGGGAATATACACCTCCTTGGTGAATCTCACAGTGCCATCTTCGAGGGCATACAATGTTTTGTTGGTTCCAATTCCAACCTTGGAATAAACAGACACAGGATTTATGCATCCAGATCATCAAGCTCCATAGCAATTTAAAATACAAAAATGTAAAATGTCTTACATGCGCTCCTGGATGCCAGCGAATGCCTCGCTGGGTGGCGAGAATGTTGCCGGCGTGGACAAAACTTCCTGTACAGAAATAATAAGGCATCAATTCAAATACCAGGTTATGGACACGTCGTAACTAATTCGCTAATATAACAGTATCGGAATTTTTTTATTTATTTTTTTGTTTTGTACAATGTTTAGCATCGTTTAATTCTGCAGGTCTTCCATATTGACTTCCATTAAATTACTGCAAGTTGTAAGCTAATGTAGACGAGTTAGTTTCCATGCATGGTAGTACTTTTATAACAGGAATATTTTTAAAAAAATGTGGAGTAAATGCACCATCCATCTTCTTGTATCCGTATCTCCGGCCGGGACTGCCCGATCCATAATTCTTGCTGCTTCCCCCCGACTTCTTAGAAGCGAACCTTGCAAAGACCGCCAGTGGGCTGTAGCACGGTGCGAAGACACCTGAAGTAAAGATGAAAAATAGAGACGATCTACGGCTGCAAGTCTGAAACGGAGACGCTAGTGCTTCCCCTAAGTAAGGAAGACACACAGTATGCAGCATTTAACACGTGAAGGATAGCCAGATCAGTGTAAAAACTAAGCACGTACGAAGATACATAGTAAAAGCACTTAAATCCGCAAATGAGCATGATCGTGAAGAATTGTTGCAGCGAATCACTGCATTTTGTTACCCGCTCTGGCCGGCAGCGTGAAGGACAGAGCAGCCATGCTGAGCTCCACAGACGCGCACTCCGACCCCTCACCCGGAAGTATAAACTGCAATCCTCCGGACAACAAACGCGGGCGATTCAATCCGAAGGAGCGCCCGTGTAATCCGTTTGACGGTAAGAACTGTCGGAATTATCGTACATTACTGAAATTCGAGAATAGATGCTAGTTTAAAAGACCACGTGGAGAGTATTAGTGGCACTGCCTACGATCCCTGATCTCTATCTATATAGAGTAAGGTCGGTAGGCAGATTAGGTAACGAAAACGTATTTTACAAAATTAATTTTACATATCTGAGACATATAGCAGTTTAATGGGAGTTTTTCTTAAGTCAGATCTCTGAAATTTCATAGGATCAATGTTAGTAGCCAGCCAGAATGGTACTATACAGCTATCCAACTTCAGATAACAAGGTTTACCACGTAATTTTTATGGCATTTTTTTCCCGGAGGTTGCAAAATTTTTTGGAGAGTATATAAGCATAGTATGAGTACATTTCAGATTATGGAAAGTATATTTTTATGTTTACCTTGTTTGTTGACGTATAATTGTTCCACATAGTACTGGCTGAACTTTGGACAGAATCAGCATGGGAGGCAGCAGGCTGGATGACCAATCTACCGACTCCAGTGATACGGAGGACCTACCCAGCTGTGCCTTCCTGAACCTCCGACCTAACCAGTCAGATCCTTCTCGAGCAAAGCCGACGGACGTTACCGCTCCACTGCCCCACGCCTCCCGCCCAGAGCCCTACACAGAGGGATCAGGCAAACCCAGGAACGTAGTGATGATCAGCAGTGGGAGTGATGAAGAAGAGATCACCGTTCCCCTTGCTATAAGACTAAAGCAGCGCCTGGGAGGCTCGACGTCATCTGTCCCTGCTGTGACACCCCCTCTGCCAGCCTCCGCGTGCCAGGCTGGCAGCTCAGTTCTGCTGCACCGAGCCAAAGCAGACTCCGGTTCAGTCAGCCAACAGTGTGTCCTGCTCCCTCTCCGCTCCGAAGAATGCGGAAAAGCCCCGGACTTCACACGGATCGCCGTGGGCTCCTCAGCCTCCGGGTCATTGGAGCAACCCGGAGCAGTGACGGATGTCGGCGGCTCTTGTTCAGCAGGGGGGGGCACCAAGCGCAGTGCGACGGCGATCAGGGCGTCAAGGGAGGATGCCCTGAGGAGGAGGGAGGCCCGGGAGAAGAATCAGGCTGTCCGGGGGGAGCGCAAACTCGAGCTGGAGAGGCAGAAGGCTGAGAAGAAGGCATTCGCTGATGCTATTAAGGCTCTACGGCCAGAAGAGTGTATCAAACACATGGTGGTGTCTGTGGATCCAGGTGAATGTCTCCTTAAGAGTGTAATAGTTTACAGCCAGAGAGAATCAGTAGACAACATATTTCAAGCCAGCAATGTATCCTCAGAAGCACATATGGTGATTTTACTACTTGAATGGTACAGTAAGCACTACTCACTCAGTGAAATTTTCTGGCGTGCCGGCGTATATTTCACACTTGGCGGGCCCCTGTTTTTAAGTGCTGTGGCAAAACCTGAAATGATCTGACCAGTGTGCAGTGCTGACTGGGAAAGCTTTCAGTCCCCTTTAGAGAGATGACTGTCAACCAAGAGAGAGCTAGATTTTTTTATATGCAGGATAGCATCATATCGATTAAATGTTCAGCTGGAACTAAAAAATTCATATTGGCCATTTTTCAGTGCTTGAGAATATTCTGCGTACTGCCCCATCCATAATTATGTGTCTCATTAAACTTTTTTAAAGTCTTCCTAAATGGCTTTTGAGTAATTGCTTAGGATAGGTATCAGGCTACAGAATATTTGATAAAGATCACCAAGATAGCCCGGTTCTGTGTTTTTTTTTATTTAAATTCCCCCACAGCTCTGCTGCAGCTCGAGGGTGGGGGGACGCTCTTGACATCACTCCAGGCACTGGGTTGCAGTTGTGCTATCGAGAGACAGGCTCTTCTCAGAAGCATCACATGGGCTAGGAGGACCCCGGAGTCTCAGGCCAGTCCCACCGATTGCACACATTCACTTGACCCCCTTGACCTGACTAAGACCAAACACATTCATACTTTTGCTTCACTGTTATTCCTAGCACTTAAAGGTCGGCATTCCTACTGGTTTTTTTCTGAAGCTTGTACATGGATGTAGGTGTCTATTTGTAAATTACTGTATTTCTTCCTGCGCTATTCAGTCCCTTTTGTTATTTGACGGGCAGATCGGCGAGTCGAGGTGTGTTCCAGAATCCCATGTGGTGATTCATGTGCCACTCCGTGATTTCACCACAATGGTCAGCAACTACAGTCGGGTAAGACCATAGGGTTGTAGCACTGAAGCTAATGTTAGGACAGTAGAATGGCCAGCATTGAATAATATTACATTAGCCACTTGAGTTTCGCGTCACGTATGTTTTTAGGTTGTCATTTGTTCCTGTTTTGATTGCCTCTGGCGTTCACAAATACAAATATAAGTTTATATTAACATTGTATTGATCATTTGATTTTGTGGGTATGGAGAATACCGTTGCATATCATTACTTTTCCACTGTGTGGCCAGGAACAGAGAGGTGACATTTTTGACAATAGCCAGACTCTGACTGGATGGACAAGGAGCCTCCTGGCTCAGAGCGGAGGCCAAATGCCCAGTCTGGCTGTCATCGGCATAGAAGATTACTTCCGGTGAGCGTGGGAGCCGGTCTCCACAAACCTGCTGTCCCTTAAACATTGGCAGTGCCTTAGTGTATAACGCTGTGGGAATCTATAACCATGTGACATGGGGACAGGGCACTGAGCAGGGTTCCCATGGGCAAGGTAGCGCCTGCGCCAGTGTCAACTCAGCAAGAGTAAAATATTTTTTTTTTTGGATGTGGGCATCAGGGTATTTCAGAACAGGATTACCAGGAGGAAGAAAACAACAGGTGTAATTGGCAAGACACAATGTTACCGGAGTGGCCACACGCCCTTCCTCATTTCAGATCGCGATACGCTGCTGCAGCACAGATGGCAGACCGGTAGGTGGCGTGCGTAACAGCTGCAGTCACCCTCCATCTTTAGGTCACAGAAGGCGCAGAGCCAGAAGAAGCATCGCGAGGCCGTGCTGGGGAATGAAGCAGTGGCTGCTCTCGGGAAAGGCAGGAAGAGGAAGGAGGCGGAAGGGAAGTTTCCGGAGATCTCCCGTGTTGTGCTGGAGGAGGTGTGCTAGCTCTCTTCGGCTAGGCTGAGCACAAGTTTTAAAATCGAGGGGTGATGCTTTTATTAGGGACCTCTAATGGGAGCTGGTGGTCCTTGGGGACTGGGACTGGGTCCTCTAGAGAATAGGACACAAGACAGGGCCCTGTGTTCACTGCACCTTGTGATATCGTAGATGAAATAAACTCCTAGTGTTTGGCTGTTGGTATCTCTGGTAGTGCTGTTGTTTAATCTTGTCCCCATTATCCGTTCCTTTATCCACCTTTCTCCTATCTCCAGGCCCTGGTGGACCTGCAGTTGCACACAGGGGTCCAAGTGCACTTCCTGGCAAGCTGGAAGGACTTCTCCGATTATATCGCCATGTCAACCAAAGCAGTGGCAGAGGCACCGTTTAAGTGAGCTGGTTTCACGTGTCACGTATCCGAGTCTGTGCCAATTGGTGTGCCGGCTGGTGCTGGGGGCGGGCCTTTGGGTCTCCTTTGCGAGTGACAGGATTTGTTTGACATCCGTAGTGGGGGCCAGCTGGACAGCATGCATTTGCTTGCGAACGCTTGTCTTTTTTTTTTTTCTTTCCTCTTTCCAGACGGGAGCGTGAACAGACAGGTTTCAGCTTCTGCCTGGAGAGCGAGTGGGCGGGGGGTCAGCGGGTGGACAGGGACGGCAAGGGCCTGCTGCGGGTGTGGAGACGGCAGATCCAGCAGCTGAATCGGGTCAGCCCTGACATAGCCAACGCCATTCTCGCCGCCTACCCTTCCCCGCAGCTGCTGGCTCAGGTGAACCAAGCCACCCTTGCTTGTTTGTGTGTGTGTGTGTGTGTGTGTGTGTGTGGATACCCAGAACTTGTGCGCATGCCTGTGAAATACTGAGCCCGCCTGCACAGATATGCAAATGCAGAGATCTGTTCTAACAGGAGGAGGAACAGCAATGCAGGGTCCCGCCTACATGCATAAATCATTTCTGAAAGCCTTCATGAGTTCACTGCAGTTATGTTACTGTTCAAGACCGCAGGGTTTTTGTCTAAGTATCTCCAAATATATTTTTAATTTTTTTTTTCTCTCCATTGTAAGTGAACCAAATATCCCAGTAAAAACATCAAGGCCAGATGACGAATGTGCACACAGGGAAAAACAATAGGAATCCAATGAATCGAATTTAGTATTAATTTCTGTCAGCACGGTCTGTGCTGTTTGGGAAAACAGTCATTTTTTTAGGGAGAAAAAATCCTTAAGATTCTGATTAACTTAAATTTTATACGGAATGTTTCATGACAATTAATCAGTGTGGTCCCTAGACAGATGCTGACAATAATGTACTTGCCAATGTTTACTCACTTAGAGTATCTACTGTATTTTATTCAACTTCCCTGTATAACAGGGCATGGCTCTCTGTGCTCTGTAGTAAATATTCTGTTTGGGGTTTGAGGTGTCATTGGATGACCTTGAAAAGGATCTCACTTCTTGTGTATTCATACAGGCGTATGCCGGGTGCTGCTCCGAGCGCGACAAACTGTCCCTCCTTTCGGACTTGCTGATTCGCCGCGGGGAGGGTGTGACCTCTACGACTCGCAGGGTTGGTCCAGAGCTCTCGAAGCGCCTCTTTCTCCTAATGACATCATCAAACCCCCATCAGACTCTTGACTCTAAGGGCTGAGTGCAGCTGGATCCCTGGGAGGAGAGAAGGGCAGGGAGATTCAGATATTATAAATGTAAAAAAACATCCAGCTGAATGTGCCATCTGGCATTTTAAGTAGCATTTTTCCTGTTTTGCATCGTTTTTTTAAATTTTTTTTTATTAAAGTATATTATTGAAAGTCTGTTGTTTAATTTGATTTGTTTTTCTGATGTTTGCCAAAAGCAGTAATTTAAAATACTGAATTTCTTCAGAACAGTTTTTCTTTGTAACAAGAACATGAATGTGTCTGGCTGTGTATAAACACTTGAATCGGGAGTTCTCAGTGGGAAAAGCTGGACTCTATTTCCCTCCTCCAGTGCATTGTTCTGCAACCGCTTTTTTCTCTGAAATTGCAAAGACATGGCTTTGTTTGTTGCAACAAAGGCTTATTAGTTTCTTGACCCTTCACAGTGGAGATGAGAAGGAACTGTCTTGGAGAAAGAACTTACATCGATAACATAAATACAGCGGTGATATCCAATTCTTGTGCTTGCTGAGTCACTTGTCACAGGCATATGTGGTATTCTGGAATATTCCGCTGAGAAATGCCTAACCCTAGCCTCGTCTGGCTGTTCTGAACTCATTGAGAACATTCGGTGTAGTCTGTGCTCTTAAATCTTACATGCTGTTGTTTGAGCGCATGTTGCTATTCATCATGAATTCAGGTAGCCTGTTATTTCACAATCAGCTCAGTCTGTTTTGAATCCTGGGTGTTACACTGTAGCCTCTCTGGTTGGCAAACCTCTACAGTGGGTTTCTTTAAACTGAGCCTTCAGTCTTTTGCAGCAATGTCCGAGCTCTCCGCAGCCACCTCTGTAATTTTCCCCAGAAATGCAAGTTCCCCAGCCATTAGCCACAAAAAAAAATGTCTCTCTTCCCTGTACCCGATTCTCTGGTCACCTCGCCCCCAATGATGGCACGCACGCTCGAGCTGTGATGCAGCAGTTTCTGTTCCCGCCGAGCGTCGACGGTCTTTGATTTAAAATGTGTACCACTTACGGCTCGTCGCCGACACATTAGCGAAGTGGCACCTGACCAAGAAGGGTCCGCGTGGCTGAAATGAAAAGGTGGGTAACGAGCCGTTAAATGTGCTTAAGAGATGAGTCTCATATCAGGCCTGTGTTTCTGAAGGCGGCACGTTATTGCACCCCGTAAGTGAAGCGGGGTAGGTGGAAATTGGAGCTAAGTGGTTCACTCCGCCCTCCCCTATTTAAAGTACGCCGTAAGCCAGTCGGCAGAGCGAGCCGCAGTAAATGGGCGCAGACATGGGCAGGGAGAATGTGGGTGGCCTGTTCGTCGTCGTCCTTCAGATTTCATCCGTCAAGGATGTTCAGCACGGGCTTTGAATATGACGTGTATGTCTTCGGACGCATCAATATTTTAAAAGCACCTACGCCACGGTCTCTGAGCGAATGACGCATCTCTCCCGCAGAATCAGAATAACTGAAATGCTGTGTGAAGGGGGGGGGGGATTCAAAATCCAGATGCTTCTGCAGTAAAGAGACTGAAGAGCCAGTACCAGTTACTAGTTGGTATTTCTAAAGGCGATCCGAAGTTTTGCCTTTTGCAATCTGTTTGAGGAAACACCCAAATCTAAGTAGCACTGCCTTCCAATGACATTATAAATAATGACACCTCCCATATGCCTGCCTTTAGCGAAGCATTAAAATTTTTAGCAGCTCGGGCAAAATTGGGGCTGAATTCTGAATGTTTTCAGTACTTCATACCTCTTCATACCCCCCTACTTCTTCCTGCTGCCATTTATGATGAGCTCCCATTTTAGGGGAAATTCTTAGTATTTATACCCCTGCAGACATTGGAAAAAATGTTTGAAAATTTCCAGAAGCAGAGTTGAAAGCAAATGTATGGTGTTTGTGTTCCTCCATTAAACAGGCAGCCTCTGGTCTTTCTCAGTTGCCCCCTTATTTTTACACTGTGCTGCCCAGCAGCATCAGAATCCGCGTCTGGTAAATGATCATTGTTACAGTTCTGAGGACAGCTAATTTTTTTGCTTTGGGGAAGGGGGGGGGGTTGACATTACTAGGGTACTGGTGGAGTTTAGAAAGTAACCACAGGGGGGCAGACTTGTTTTACACTGTTCTATTTAGTTTGAAATGAAGAGCGTGGCATGTGAAATTTAAATACCAGACGTAAAGGCATTAAAAATGAAAAATTAAAAATGTGTGTAAAAAGGTCTGGAATAGAAACTATTTAAGTAGACACCAAGGCTTTTTATAATGGAGGTGCATGCAAATGTATAAGTATATTCATACATGCAATCTCCTTGTCAATTTTTCCTCTGTGCAGGGGCTTTTTAAATAAACAGGCTTATGCTGGCGATACATACAGATAACAGAAAAAGACCTTGATGATTAATCACCAAAGAGAAGGGACTGTCATGCTCCACTACTCACTTATTTGTACATTGGAAAAATATGCATATTTATGCATGTATTTTTGTTGATATTCTATTCAGTAAATTCGGCTTAGCATCTGAGAATGCCAGTAAAGCATTGGGATGTCGTCTGCATGTGTGTGTGTGTGTATCCGTGTCTTAGCTTTGGAATCTGTGCAGAAATCTATGTGCCAAATGCTGGAGGTGTGGAGACCTTGCTGGGGAACATCACCGACTGTAGCCTTTATTTTCCAGAACATTCTGATTCCAGTGGCTCTTCTGCCCGGGCAGCCGTTAGATATCAGGATGCCCTTTATGCTTTGTGTTTACACACACAGTCCTAAGGGTCACCTGATTGACAGGGTCTGTCTTGTTTTGCTGAGCTGCAGTCAGCTTGGGAGAATAACGTTGACTGAGCAATGATGGCCTGACCACTTTTTGGTGAGGATGCTGGTGCAGATACATTCCAAAATATGCCCTTCTTTACCCCCCCATTCTCTTTTCTGTCATTTATTCTGTTCTACTCCCTACTCCTGCTCTCTTTGTCTCAATTTCCTATGCTCTAGTTTCTATCTCACCCTTGAAGGGTTTTGTTGCAACACAAGCACACGTTGTTTAAGCTTTTTTAAAAAAAAAAAGACAGTCCAATATTCATGCCGATCTCTGCACATCACATGCCGGAGGGCAGTTTTTTTCCAAGCTAGCCTTTTTTTTCCACAGAAACTCCTCTTCAGTCACGTCGCCTCTACTAAAGTGGCTCCAAAATGCAACTAGTTTACATTTATCGTCTGTTTGGTGTTATACGCTTTCCCCCATCTACAGCAAAACAGTGTTACTTTAGCGAAAGCACTCCTGACATGCAGCCGACACAAAGCACGGGGGTGAATGCAATCTCACCGGCTAGGATTGGCGGGAGCTCCGGTTTGCCCTGTGTTAGCCTGTGCCGGCCCGCGTTGGCCTGTGTTAGCCTGTGTAGCAGCCCACACTCCACGTGCCGGCACCAGGTGAGTGTAGCGTCTGGAGCGCCCTCGTTCAATATTCATAACGCACCATCGCCCTCAAGGGCTTTTTATTAACATTCTGATCAGCGCTCTGCCAGATTGCTTGATCCGCAGAAACAAATTGGGAATAGTCTATGATAAAAGAATAAAAAAAAAACCCGAGAGGGTGTGTACCAGATACACACGTCTCTGCTCACCAGGAAGAATGGGGCAGGCACACAATTGACGTTCGCTCATTAATGGGGTGTTTGGAATAGCATTTGGCCCTTTACGACGGCGCTGTTCGGGTACGTCTTTCGTACGCACTGCCTCACTCACTGCGCTGTCATAAACCACGAAGTGTAACATTTCCCGCGGGGAACATACTTCAAGCATCCAAGGTTGCTGTCCTCTGACTTAGCTTTTCCCGGGTTGGCGTGGTTATTTTTCTCACCTCCACAGAGTGATGTCACCGCCGCAGCAGTGGCTGTCTACAAAACATGGAGTTTACTCGCACAAAGGATCTGTGTGATATAGGAGCATAAGAACGACAGAAGGTGCAATTCATCATGTCTTTTTTCACTGGCTTGACATAGTGCCTCGTTAAAAACTTCCCCCTGATGCCAGAATAAGACATAATGAGAAGTCTGTATTGCATTAGCATCTCATTGGTCAATGCATAGTTACATATAAATGTTTTTACCATTTACGGATACAATTTTAGTCCACAATCTGTTTACAACATACAATTAATCTATCGCTGTTTTCATTCAATAAACTAAGCTAATAAAGGGTCAATGCAATGAAAAGTTTTGGCAGTTGTACATATAACAGTATTTTTTTCATTTTTCTGTGCAGGGTATTGCACTATTACACCATAGGCTGACAGAGTTCACAGCAGAGCAGCTACATGTTGTTTTCTATCATAATATTTATTCCGTACCATGAATATCAGTGTATTGTTTGACAAGGAATGCATCCCTTGTACAATAGAGCCTTGATCTCCTTTTTTCCCATTTATTTATCCATTTATTTATTTATAACCCACCCCCATGCCATACGGCTTGCAGTTGAGAGGGCTATGCCTTTCTCTCTCTGCAGCTGACATGTATGACATTCATATAATTATCAGGGTTGGGGCCATTACGGAATGCATTCATCAATTCCAATACAAATCAGGAAATGGACTGGAGTCAGGATCGAGAAAAAAAACTATGGGGAATAGAACTGGAACTGAATTAGAATTTCTGGGAGGTTTAAATTCCAATTCCAGTTCTATTTCCTGATTTGGATTGGAATTGATGAATGCATTCCAGAATGGCCCTAAACCTGATAATTATGTACCTTTTGAATTTTGCTTTTCTTAAAATTTATTTTCTGCAGCCGACGTCTGTGAGCATAATAGGCCTGTGGCTGTGTGAGACTTTTCTAGGAACAAGAACAAAAATAATGAAAAGCAAAACCAGAATTCATTTACTTGAACTTACTATGTTACATATACTGTCTATATAATAGATGGTCTTTAACGTAATAAATTGTCAACATCCGTTAATCTTTTTGTTCTCGGAATAAGTTCCATCTTCCTGGTTTACAGAAACTTTGATCCAATAACACAGTGCAATAAGAGCAGAGTATGAAAATTAGAAGTGCATCTTTTTTTTTGTTTGTTTTCATTGCACGTTCATTACAGCGCAGTATTGTGTCTGTATGTTTTTGGGGGGACAAGAGGGGTCCCATGGAGCTGGACTTGCCAGGAAGAAAGACATTTGCCTGCCGGTGCCTCCATACTCTATACGAGCTAAATATTTCATCTAGCCTTTTAATAAAGACACTCTTTATTTCCAGATTTTTTTTTCACCTTTCCTGTTTCTACCAGCTATAGATCCTGTGCACTTTTTCTGCTTTATTATAACTGGGGAAGGAACCAGCGCCTGCAGCAAAGACACCATGATCTGTCTTTGCAGATGCTGTTCTTGGCCAGGGGTTTGGAGAGTCATCCCCAGTGCAAATCTTCACCATGGCGGACCGGTTGATTGATACAGTATGGGAAGGGCCTGCAGAATGTGTCGCCTGTGTGGACCGCGTCATGCTCCTCGGCGAGGTTTACCTACTAAGTCCTACTCCCAGGAAGGCAGGCTTACCACTGCTGGAGTCTCGTCCTTGTTAATATAGGCCCTTGCCTGATATCTTGTTCCCACCTTCTTGTCTTTGGTTGCTGTAGGCAGAGGATAAGGTGATTTATGTTTTCTCAAACATTTCCAGAAGATATGAACAGGAAGAGAGAGATGAATATTAAACCCACAAAAAACTTGAGTGTTGTGGGTGGTAAAAACCGTCAAATAAATGCAAAACATTAACAACTGAGCTGATTCAACAAATCCATTAGTTTATCAGTCTGACATACACTACATGGTCAAAAGTATGTGGATACCAGCTTGCCCAACATCTCAATCTGAAATCAAGGGGTTTAATATGAAAGTGGTCACTCTTTGTTGCCATAATAGCCTCTACTCATCTGGGAAGATGTAAGAGTTGATTTTGGAACATTGCTGGTGGGTTCTGCTGTCATTCACGTTGGGTATTGATGTTGAGTTATCAGGTCTCTGTGTGTGGCCCACCACCGCAACTGAACTAAGCCAGATGTGTCCACTTCACCCTCAGTTAATTTGTAGTTGACCAGGCTAACTACAGCAGGGCATAAATTCAACAAACTGACTAGCTTGAAGGATGGCGTCCTATGATGGTGCATGGAGTAGGGAAGTCATTAGCCTCTTCTTTAGGTCACCCATGTGTGTCAGCAATGGGTGTGGCTTAATCAGTCACTTCTTCTAGTTCTGAGGGGTGCCCATTTCCTTTTGCCGTATAGAACAATCTAAGTACATAGTGTATAACTTAAAAACCAGTCAGAAATTAAACAGGCTATAACTGAAGGCTCCCTAAACAAGAATTGTTACATTGTTACAAACTAATTGAAGATCAACTTTATTCAAGAGGTTGAAGGAGTACAAACCGTCTTCAAACCTCCTTCATAATTTTACTTTTGGAGCACACATCTGGGGGCTTATAGAAGATACAAGATATACATGATAGCTGTTGTGGTATTTGAAGAGGTCTAGCTGAAGTCCAGGTACTTCAGTCATGAAGTTTATTCCATTACATTATCCATAATCTTCTTATGGATTGTTCTCCGGACTGCCTTGATCGAGATTTCGAGGATGAGCACGACATATCCCCAGGACTGAGTACTGCCAAGATGAATACAAAAAAAAATGTACAACTTTAGACAGAATCAAAACTGAATTTTTCCAAGGATTCTGGGATATCCTAAAGGAGATTGTGTAGAGGTAGGGCCCTGTGTGTGGGGTAAGTAGGTTTTGTTTGTGTAAAATCGTTGCTCTTAAGCATTAGGTCCAGAGATACGCGTAACTTTCACTATATTTATAATGTCGTAATCCATTCAGAGGAGTGTAGCTTCCGCTTGGCTGTAACAGAATATCTTCTGCTGCCATACTAATAGTCTTAAAAATAACTTGACAGCCCATTCCCATTAGGTCCTTGGTGAAAAAGGGATGTCGGCGAGTATCTGGAACCTTTTCACCAAAAAAACTAGCACGATGATAACATTAACAAATTTGTCCAGGTCAGACTGGAAAAAGGCTGTTGCTTGTCAGCACATATTTTTATTTCTTCACACAAGGAGGAGACTATTCTTCATATTCAGTGCAAGCTAGCCAGCCCACAAGTACAAACCCTATCCATGGAATCCCAAGGACTAGCATGTTGTTGTCCTTCCAAAATATCTACCTTCATGCATGGATACAGATGCTCAGAACACAGACTCTGGTAGTGTTCTCTGCTTACACCATCAGCCCGGGGCCTTCATGCTAACTGCGCCTCCCTAAGGAGTTTGGCGCCAAGGTCTCTCCTGAGTGCTGACGGCACTATCCTCGGTCCAGCTGAGGAATGTAACACACATGCATTCCAGCTTGGGATGAGACGAGCGTCTTTAAGTAGGTCAAACGGGAGGCAAGGCGCATTGTAGGTGCGCCAAAATTCCCATGCTGTTTATCCTTTTAAAAAATGTTACATTTTATATATTAGGGATATTTACAAATTGAAAATGTGACCGAGACATTGGCTAGGATTCCACTGTAAGCCCCTCCTTCTCCAGAAAGGGATTTTTAATACTATTTGGCAGGGAATCAAAGCTTTTGAAAAGTCCTTCATGAAAAGTCTTTCAGATGTGGCTAAAATTTTGCGAGTTTAACAGCTTGCAACCAGGAGTAGACTAACCAAAGGAGCTGCCAAGCAGGAGAAAGCATGAAGTCTAACCTGTGAAAATTGAATCGGCAGGAGCTTTTTCCAAAAATGAGCACCGAGGGCTGTCAGTTGGCTTCTTGTTAAAATGAAGACACGCCTCCAATTAGTGCAGCGCCCCAGGAACTGGCGAAATCCCAGGTGCACTGAAAATCTGAGGATCCAGAAGCAAACTGACTTTCAGTGACTAGAAGGATCCCTAACAGTTATGCTCTGTCTTGTAAGATACACTGCATATATACTACATAACCACATATAACCCATGTTCACTTCACTGAGAATTATTCATATAACTTTACTAGAAGGAAAGCGAATTACGTTTATAATGCTTACAAATTACCTGTTTTGAAGTTAAAAACAAAAGTGCATAGGATGATTTGTGTAGAATATGTGTTTAGGCTCATTTTACAAGAGCTGTGTTTTGCAACAGTTACCTGTTGTAGGTACCATGATACTCAACATAAATGCCTCTTTGTTTACTTTGAAACACTATTTTGACAAAAATATTGGGACACACTTCTTAACCATTGAATTCTGGTGTTTCATTCAGACCTGTTGCCTCAGGTGTATAAAATGAAACACTGAGGTATGCAGTTTTACATACATTTGTGAAAGAATGGGTGGTTGAAGAGCTCAGTGAATTCAAGCATGGTACTATTATCCCTGTTCGATATTACATGATAAGTGGAAGCATTTAGGAACGACAGAAACCCAGCCAGAAAGTGGCAGACCACATAAAGTAACAGAGCATGGTCGCCAAGTGTTGAGTGTAAAAGTTGCTAACGCTCTGTTGACTCAGTACCTGCAGAGTTCCCAACATCCTTTATCATTAATCCCAGCATAAAAAACTGCACTGGGAGCTTCATGGATTGGGCTTCCATGGCCGACCAGCTGCATGGAAGCCTCATATCACTAAGCGCAAAGCCAAGTGTCAGATGCAGTGGTGTAAAGCACACCGCCACTGGATTCATGAGCCATGGAAACGTGTTCTGTGGAGTGAGGAATCACGCTTCTCTGTCTGGCAGTCTGATGGATGAGTCTCAATTTGGCAGATGCCAGGAGAACGTAAGGCTCTTCTCTGTCCCAGAATGACTGTGCCCCAGTGCACATAGCAAGGTCCAGAAAGACATGGTTGAGTGAGTTTGTGCAGAGGAACTTGACCTCAAACCCTCAAGCACCTTTGGGGTGAACTGCAAGCCAGGCCTTCACGTCCAACATCAGTGCCTGACCTCACAAATGCTCTTCTGGATGAATAGGAAAATTTCCCACAGATACACTCCAAAATCTTATGGAAAGCCTTCTGAGAAGAGTGGCAGCTGTTATAGGTTCAAAGAGGGGACCAGCTCCATATTAATGTCTATGCATTTATAATGCAATGCCATAAAAGCTCCTGTGGGTGTAATGGCCAAGTGTCTCAATACTTTTGTCCATATACTGTATAGGCTACATTCCTGTCCCCAGGCTATTTTTCACGTTTAAGGTGATCATGGGGATACTGTCAACATTGCATTTGAAAAAGACTATACATGTATTCATATAGTTTTACCTGGTTTATAAGCATTGTATTTTGGACCATTATACAAGCTTTTTTTAATTGTTTGACTATAATATGCAGAACAAGGTCATATTATGGAAAATCTCACCAGTAATTTTGTTTCACAGTCTAATAACAGGATGTCATACATAGAAGTAAATGAAAATGTTAGCGGACACAGTTCTTGAATTTTACAATGTTGTGATAAGCTATGGTTGCATTTTGAAATTTGGGTTTGGGCTTAATGAAGACTAAACTGTCTTTTTTTTATTTTCCCCACATACGCTCAATATTTCATTGAAAGTTCCCCTCAACTTTATTACATTATACATGACAGAGTAGCACTGGCAGAGTTTCTGTTTCATTCATCATGGGTTTCAAGGTTATTTAATGTTGATGCGTGTAAATAACACAGGATAAGGAACGAACATTATGTTTTGGACACTCTGGGATTTATTTCATTTTCAATAGATATAATAATGATTGATAGGAAGATAATGAGGTAATTATCCAAATGAGACGTTGGTGCACTACCATTAAACTGGGTAATGTTGCTTTCGTCCTTCTGGATTTCAGCTTGTTGCTAATTTTACATTTTTACCCAATTTGTTAAAGAGCAATGTTGAAATTCTTTATCAATTACCATACTTTTCTTATGAACCACTATAAGTGCAACCATTGAACTTGAAGTGCTTCCTCAATTTGCTTGTGGGGCATTTTGTTTATGTAGATTTTGTATATATTGGTGTGATTTTATGCATGTTTGTTGTCTTTGGAACGTAAATTTAATATGAATTGATAGGATTGTTAAAATAACCCCTGCTATAATCCTTTTGTTTCTAATAATTACTGTAAATGTATTAAAAATCAGGTCATATTATAAATGCTTCAACTACAAATGGAATTCAAGGATGGAACGAAAATATTTATGACATAAAAAACAAAGCTTTACTTCATAATGAGCACAAAATTCTACTTAAAATTACTCCAGTCTGAGTATGGAGCAGAGGGGGAAAGTTCAGGTACAGAAAGTAAAAATCCAGACCAAGATTTTCTTTTAACCAACCAGCTGAGTAATCTGTGACTGTGGCTCTGTATGCTCAACTGGTTGGTTGATTTTTACTTTCTGACCCTGAACTATCCACCTCTGTTATGGAGTTTGTAGTATATTGTTGTGGAAATTACACTAAAAGTTTAACAATAAAATAAAAGAATGAAAAAAACCATAACCACTGTTATCCTGATGGTTCGTAGTGAAAATACCATTCTTCCCGAAACATGTTGTCACGAGTTGCATTGATGGTCGAGCAGTCAAGTAACGAAGAGGAGCCAGGCAAACGGGGTTTATTTAGGACACACACGGAAAACCAACACATACAAGACAACGTTAATGCCAAGTCTGCTGGAACCTACGCTGACGCAGACTTAAATGCACAAGACAGGCAGGCGTGTAACACGAGACAGGTGAGAACGATCAGGGAAAAATGAGAGGTAACGAGGTGGCCGTGGCAAACACGAGGATCGTTCGGAGCGGGACGTGACACATGTCAGGACAATACATGAGTAGATAAATAATGACTGAACATATATATGGTATAGGCTGCTGGCTACAATTGGATTTGTTTTAAAACTCCATTGTCTAATTACATTGGTTTGGGGGTCTAATAAAATGATTCCTAACCGGATTTGAAACTCAAACACCAACGCCAATTTAAATTAAATATAGGTTTCACAAAAGGCAACGAAAGCCTAAGATTAAAAATATAGAATGTTACAGAGTACAAGGGGCATACATTTAAATGAATTGCTGTAGGTTAATAACATAAATGTCAATTAAAAAAGCTTCACAATGATGGAGGTAGACAAATATAATGACATGGTTGTTAATTAATGGGCGGACCTTCGTATTTTTAATTAGTGGAGGTAGCTGCTTAATATTTCTAGGTTGATAAGCCACCCAATGGATCACTACATCAAGCCACCTAGCCTTTAAACACAGTCCAAATCACTGTGTTACAAAGTTTACTTGATTCAGGGTTGTTGTGCTCCCAGCTGTCTTCAACCGGAGGCTATGGTCATTGATTTAATTGCAGTTGTATCTCTCTACAATTACAAGATAACTAGAGTGGAAAAACATTATTAAATAGCATGGAAGACTAGGTTTAATGAGCTGAGGATCAACCATGCATATAAGGTACAATATTTAGTTTTAAAATTTGTAATAGATATTTTTCTTATGTGCAATTGAAGCTTGCAATTCCTATATGACATACAAGGTATATCCATCCATCCATCCATTATCCAAACCGCTTATCCTACTGGGTCGCGGGGGGTCCGGAGCCTATCCCGGAAGC
>JABFEA020000098.1:11529509-11540007 GCA_019775915.2 Cyphomyrus plagiostoma
CCCCCCCCCCCCCCCCCCCCCCCCCCCCCCCCCCCCCCCCCCCCCCCCCCCCCCCCCCCCCCCCCCCCCCAAGCCTTTTCTTTGTGTGGGAAGAGAGGGACTGGGAGCAGAGATCCTGCTTTGGGGAGTTTTTTGGTTTATTTGTTTTTTGTTAGACAGAAGAAATGTTATTTTTATGCTTGCTACCTGTTTGTACTCCAAAGGTGCCAAAATTATTCCCTCTTCCATCCTGCAGCGACCATGTCTCCGAGATGTGTTCAGAGGGGGATTTTGCACATTTTGATTTCCTCCCACAGTCCATAAACATGTTGTTATGTAAATGTGGATCTCTAAATATCGCATGGCACATAATGATGTGTGTATGTTTGAGTGTGCGCCCTGATAGGGACCTGAATGTCAGCTGGGGTCTCCCTATGCCTCCTTGAGTATGTTCTAGGTTCACCAGGATCCTATTCCGCAGTGTTTCCCTACCTGGCCCTTGGGGACCCCCCCAGACAGTCCATGTTTTTGTTCCCTCCCAGCTCCCTGTCTGAGTCCACATTTTTGCTCCCTCTCACTTCTTATGGACTCTCTGTGGACCCCGAGGACCAGTTTGGGAAACACTGCTCTACTGGATAAGTGGTTATGGGATAGATGGATGAATATGGCTATTATTCTAACTTTATTTTTTTTTCTCAATTATTTATGACAAAAAAAGCATTTTCAAACATTTATGAAATTATTGAGCTAAAAAATGCAGAAATGCCTCAAGTCTCAAAAGCTGAAAAGTGATAAAAACACAACCTAAACCAAGAAAATTTAATTCAAGAACTTATTGACTGCCCTTTCTGTTCATTGATTGGACATTTAGACCCGTTAAGCTAAAACACAACATGGACAAATTACTCCCTAGCAGTGAATTTCCATGATGTCCTCCCTTTGGAAAGGTTACTTCTACATTGTAGTTTGGCAGTTCGGTATGGCACTATCATTCTAAGCACACAAAATGAATTGTTTAATTCTTTTCCCAGGGAATATCAAAGAAAATGAAAGGCTCCTAATTTGTGCTCTCCTACAGACTGGAATTTGATTCAGCGGCAGTCTTACAAAGAACAAAATATTTTGCATTCACTTAAAAAAAGAGACAATAAATAAAAAATGGACAAAAATGATTTTATAAGAAATTCTTTTGGTTATTTTGTGCATTTCAAATGGTCTGGAAACCCACTTCAGATCCTTACCTGATCCTACTGTGATGTTATACTATTGGTGAGGTTCCCTGCCTGCAATCGAGACACTATCTTTGCCAGTACAATTAGCACTGATAGCACTAAAATAGCATGGAGTCATTACACCAGCTGCATTAAATGATAATTTATGATTGATCATGTTACATGTTAATGTAATAAAAATGTAAGAATGTTTGTGCTCTTTGTGGGTTTATTAATCCTACATTGTAGGATATTATTATCAATTTAATGAAATATTTCTGAGATTATCTAATAGTTTCTGCTCCCTGAATAATTAACTTATTAATAAGTGATTTATCCTCATTAATTAATTTGAATGATAATATGTTCTATTCTTTAAAGTGCACAACTGGCAGCAATCAAGTTAAAGCAATACATTCAAGTATTTATTTATTTATGCAAATAACCCTGTAACAATAAATGCATTCCATTTAAGTATCTAAAAGTATCTATCTAATTATTTTGCAAATTCCATAAAATCTAATTAATGAAAGTGCTGACTGTAAAGGAAAAAAAGACACAAGATTATCGTGCAACAAAGTCCAGATATCATATCTTCACTCCACACTTTCTTTTTGATGCAAACAATTTGCTATTAAAGCAAACTAGATCTTTAAAATAATTTTGAATAACGTACATATCCATTCAAATTAGTCCAAAACAATGACTAAAAAAAAAATGTGTGAAAAAAATATAACTTACTATGTGGATAAATTAGACTTTATTTTGTTTCTTAATGATACTGTAAATACTTCAAACCCTTCCGTAGACTGATCCTATTTAATCTTGATTTTTTTTTAATTGGAGGTAGGTCAGATAATCAGAAATGTTATATGAGATCGGTGAAGCAGTCTCACGCTCTTTCAATTATCTTTGCTTTCCTATTAGATAAGGGAACCCCGGCTAGAATGATGCATCCCATACTTTAAAACAGCAGGAACCCTTTTCTGCTGAAACCCATCACTAACGGACTGCTGTCATTTTTGTAACAGATATACACTCATCGATAAGATAAAGGTGTAGAAGGACTCTCTAGACCATGATACTCTCCTTCACTGCTCAAACAACCATGATCTGTATCCCTCTGGACCTGTAAACAGAGTTTTCCAGAGTTTATCTGCAGTTTGCGTCTATCAGTTTGTTTATAGCATGGACCACTAGGAAGCTGAACTCCTGTCCTCATTTACTCATTCAATTTGGTCAACATTGTTCTGTTTTGCCTGATGGTCTAAACTAATCCCCCTTTCAAACACCCCCATTTTAAAATGCATGCTCCCTATCATTGTGCCTCAACCTTGTTTTTGCTCTGAACGAGCTACTTTATAGGCTGTCATTATGTTTAAGATGGTTCTTCCTGGGTTTCCACATTCTTTGTATTATGCGTGCCAAACATTTTTAGTTACTGGACGATCATTGACTCAGCTAACTGAGATATTCTGCATTGTGGAACACCCACCCATTCTGATGCACTGACATCGGTTAGCTATACTGGCTTATATTATAGTGCATGAGGTGGTGCCCACATACGTAATCAGGGTTAAAGGAATGCTGGAGATATATGCAGAGGCAGGATAGTCAAACTCTAAATCCCTGGTTCAGATTCAGCCCCAGCATGGTGCCGTTTGCCCATTCTCTGTATTTATTTTCAGTTTACTTTGATAAAGTTTGAGAAGAGAAAGATTTTCCATAGATCATGTCACATACTATAAGAGTCCACATTGCATACATCACAGAGCTCATGAATCTTAGGACAGTCTTATCACGGACCTGGAGTAGTGTGAGCTTTATTGAGATTCCCTAGTTTGTTGTTACTTCAGGGATAAATGCTGTAGGAGGGGTAACGTTTATTAGCGTGTAAGACTGACAGAAACGTCACATGAAATCGGAGAAGGACACTTGTGAGCACTTCACAAGATGAATGCATTGACAAGTACGGTGGAAAAGTACAGCATATTGCGTTGAATTCATTTGATGCCATGACAGATGTTTTTTGCAGCTTTAATCCATGACCTGGTCTTACACAAGGAGACTTCCGAGCTGTGTGCAGCAGGGTGTTTGATCCAATCTGTCAGAGCTGCTCCATCTTGTGTATATGTGCTGATTCGTGAGTTACTGACCTGCAACTGAAGAAAGTCATACAATTCATATAGATTCACAGGTAAATGATCAGATCTGATGTATATCTACTGTGAAAACAGCCTATCTATCTATCTATCTATCTATCTATCTATCTATCTATCTACAGTATCTATCCATCATTACTGTAAAATTAGCATTACTTGTCCTCAGTCTTGCACAGCGTATAGAAATATAAGTTTATCCATTCTTTGTTACTCTGCTGTAGAAACTGTGCATTGCTCTCAGGATGGTAAAGAACATACCATGAAATATGATTATATCTTGAGCTGAAGCAATGCACAGTTAAGACATTGAGCTGAAACAATTTCTACTGATTACTGACAGCATTTTTGCAGCATTTATGAAAGGAAATATGCAGAAAACCCTACGGTGTTCAACTCATCTCTGTCCTGATGGTTTTATATGGTGGATTCAACAAAGCGCATAGGACTTTTAACCTTTGGCGAAAGTCCATTCACTGAAAAAACGTAAGCTTAGTTGCTAACTTATTTAGAGTGATTTAGAATAGTTATCTTCAGACAAACCAAATATGTTCATTAAAAAAAAATCATTATGGTCATCGCAGCCTTGCTTTTTATTTTGCATACCTTTAGAACATCCAATATGCCTATATGTTGTCAATATTAAAATAGCCTTTTTGATTTAAAGTTCTTGAGCACTGGACTTCCGACAGGCTCATTTTGACATGCCTGTAAGACATTATCCTTGGAGTATTTGATGCATTGGCCTCGTCACCAACCATCGCTTCACTGGCTGTCATGTCCAGTCTCGTCTTCCTATGTTCAAATGTTTCATGGGACCCGTAAGGAGAGGGAGTCTGGAACACGTGAGGCAGCTTTCCTTCATGCACCAAGTGTTTCGGCAAATACTGCCAGACCGACCTCCTTAGGAGACTTTTGATGGATGGTACTGCTGCTCAGACGAACTAAGAAGCAGGAACTCCATCACATTTAATTTACTGTACAACATGCATTTGTTTACAAAGTCATATAACACAAGAAGCATATAAACTGAAGAAGCCTGGACTATATGTTTAAGCAATCATATTTATTTTTCTTTTGAAAATAGCTATTTGTCCTACACTAAGACTGCAGTGGATAAATGCTACTGGAAATGTAAGTGAAACAAAACAATATGGAGTATTCTGAGGGGTTAATAAAGCAATGTTACCTAATGTTTAGGGAAGCGTACTTGTGATCATAAGGTTGCTGGTTCGTATCCCGACCCACTGAGGCACCCTGACTGCGCTCTGGGTGCTAAATAATAGCTGCCTTCTGCTGTGTCACATGCGGGTTAAATGCAGAGGACATATTTTGCTGTTGTGCTCTGTGTGCTGTGGTGTGTCAACAGTGACAATCAGTTTCACTATGTCACTAATAAATGACAGCTACAGGGGATCATTCCATTTGGCTTGATTGTCCATGTGCATATGTATGACTTCATGATGTGTCCTGAATGAATCAGCTACTTACAGCTTAGGTGTTTTGGTTCCCTGAAGTAAAGAAACATATGTGCTTTATTTATGTGTGAATAATTGTTATTGCTTTAATATTTTTTTTGAGTACTGCAGTGCCAGATAGGCAAATTAGTCTTCTTGTAGGATATAGTATATAATATACAATTTACAGTTAAAAACAATAGCAGAACAACCTACAAAATATGCACATTGCAAACCAGGAGTTTAAAAGGAGGGTTTAAAAGGCTCACTGGTTCTACATTCTATTACCTAATGCACCGTTCTAAACGTTAAAAGGTACAGTCACCTGCAGCTAAGGGTACAATTGGCAGACCCTTGAGGGTACAGCCCCAGTCACCAGCAAAGTACAAATGTTTACCCTATTTCCTGAGATGAGTAGCTGGCTATGGTGACTCATGAGTAGCTGGCTATGGTGTAGCGCCTGTCTTAAAATAGTCCAGTGCAACAGACCCCGGGAAACAGCCTACACTGTCAAACTCCACCCCCTCCTGTCCAAATGACGCCCTGCCAGAGAGCAGCTCCACCTCCTGCAACATTAACCTTCTTTTGATGTCCCAAAGTTTTCTAAAAGATACAAAGTGAAGAGTTTAATAAAAGTTCAGTTTTGCACTAAAAATCATGTTTTTTCCTCTTTGATGTTAATTTTCATTAATAGCTCTGATCAGACATTCATGTCTTGAGTGGATGATGCATTGATTTCTGTCTCCTGTTTCAGTATTTTAACTTATTCTGCTTAACATGATGTTGCCAAAAAAGGACTGGATACGACCTAGACTTTGTTAGAGGTAAGATGCGAGTAAGAAGCATTTTCACAAGGACATTATGAATGAAGCAGCATTTTAAAGTTTTATTTACAAGTTACATCTCAGAAATTTCAAGTACTCTTCAACCATGCAATACGTACAATACAAACTAATCAACTAGTCAACACGTCAACTTTACTGCTCCGTGATGACGTGTTAAGCTTGATGTTGACTAGTCGCTGATCATGTGATTATGACACTAACAACATGGACGTCTAATATAATGTAAGTTACATTTAAATGGAATAATTATGACAGTGAGGAGCAGACTTACAGGTTGGATCTTGTATGAGTTTTGCTGCTGAACTGCAACCTGTTTTTTCTGCCACGTACAAGATGTGTATGAGATGTCTGTTGTCAACATATGCATTACGTTTTGCAAATGCAGATTGTCGCATATTGCAAAGCATTCCTTTCCACAATCGTTTTATCAGCGACGTCTTCAGTGATTAGTCAGCATCAAGTCGACTTTTATGACATAACTTTCGACTTTGAAATATCGTATATTGTGAAGCCCTTAATACCCAATACGTCTATTTTGTATTGCATTAAAGTGGCAATACAACATGCCTACAAATGAACGTACTGCATCTCTGTAACTAACAAGACTCTCCCTCCTTTCTGATTCTGATGCAAACCCTGTTCACCAGTATAGTAAAGCATTTGGATCAGGAAATGCAGCAACACATTTCACCAGGCTGGGAGAAAATAGGGCCTGAAAACATCGATGCTGAGTAAAACCATGCTGGAATATAATTCAATGCCCTGTTCCTAAAGTGGAGCTTCAATTAGCCTCCAGCCAGGGCTCAGCAGGACTTGGGGACAGAGTATCAGGCAAAAACAAGCACAAATCCTCTTCTCTCAGTTAATAATTACTGTTGTCTAAACAACACCTTCTCCTCCACTGTTGCCCCACGGTGCATCAGTTTTAAGACTCCCCCAGCACTTTTGAAGTATATAATCAACTACTTATAAAACTCTAATATCAAGTTTAATCACAAACTAATTCCCAAGGGTCAAGCGTTTTAAGATAATCAACTTGAGTAGAGTAACTTAATTATGATTAAGTTAATCAAAAATGAAAAGCCTGCGGTCAGACTAATATTGAAGGGGTTAAAAAGAACTATGTGGCAGAAATGAGGAAAAGGCATTTGATCGTGATTTTTCCACCTTAGCACAATATCACATACCCACAATGGAGTCTTTCATGTTTTGCTGGAAAAAGGTATCAGGTGAAGCTCCTTGTTCTTGGAATCTTTGGAAATATTCTCACGTAATATTGTATATGAACTGCATTTCAGGGTGTAGCATCTTTAAACAGGAATTCTAGAGGTGGAATATTCAAGTGATGCTTATGACAAATTTAGTGGCCAAACCCAAGAACTGGACCAAACGCTTTACAGCTAGAATCTAGAGGCACTGCATTGCACACAGCACATTTGATAGTCACATACACACACTTTAATAATAAACATCGATAATACCTAAATCCCTGGAATTCAAGCACACACATTTCAGTCAGAAGTTTCCCTATGAACCTATTTCATTTAACCATACCAAAAATCACATTTTCCAAACGTATTGTTAAGCTCTTTTGAGGAGTTAGAGCCCTTTGCCAATTTTTGAGAAATGGAAATTTCTAGTGCATCTTCAGTAAACATAACAAATAGTATCTTCAAACGGGGACTATAATAAAATATTTAAGGATTAGTCATAAGACTTGAAGAAACATCTCTGTGAGTTGAGTCTTCAGTCTATTTGCCAAGCAAACCAAACAAATGAATAACAGTTACTCTGAGACCTTATGCTAGTTCAATATGAGAAGGTATCTTCTGCTGCTGATTTCAGTGGTTTTTAAATGAGTTGCTTCATGCAAAATAAATGTATGGCTGTTTTTTTTTTTAAAAATGTGAGCGAAGTTATTGCTTTTAAAACAATGCATGGTAAATTGTGACTACTTTTGAGTTATTTTAAAATATTTTAAAGTCCTGTATTTTGGAAATGGATGGAGAAAGACTGTTCTTGTAAATTTCAGTCATACGTGAGCTTTTACTCTGGGTACTGCTACATCTTTGGTGATGAAATGTTAAACCTTGTGTCTTAGCTCCAACCTCGAGCCAGAGACTCTGAATTAATCTTTAAGTGTAGTGGGCAGTGTGGGGTGGTTAGGGTTGTTTGATTTTGATAAAAAAGTGACCTCCCCAAGTAAAAAAAAAAAAGATGGCTGTAGATGCTGATTCCTTAGAAATTCTCCTTCTCACAGTTCTGAGAGGAGACCCACGCTCAAGCTACCTCACCGACAAGCCTCGAGAGTCCTGAGCACTGGCAGTGCAGTGCAGCAACACAGCGTCATGCCAGCTGGGGAGAGGACTTCACTTCTCCCCCTAAAGCATGTGCATCTTATTACTATGTAACTGCACTACCTCTGACCACTAGGAACTGTGTCTGACGGATGTGTTTGAAGCCCAGCTAGGCAGCCTCATCGGTGCGCCTTCCATTCTCCTCACTCTCCATTTTGTTTCCCAGACACCATATGTTGTCAGAGTGAGTTGCGATGCATTATTAATAAGCAGATGGGTACAACAAACAACCGGCACTCTTTTGGATTGTGAAGGCAAGTCGGAGCCTAGCTAGCATGAAAGACCCTGCGCTGTTTTCTAATACCGTGGTTCTTTCAAAAAACACTGAAGTGACGAAACTGGTTCATATTTGTTAATACATTTGTTAATATCTCAGGGAGGCCGATAAACTGGGTCCATTGAGTTCTGCTCACATTGATATGCAGAACCTGACTGAGAAAGCAGGAAATAAGATATTAAAAGTAAAAAGTGATGACACATTTTACACCCCTAACTAATCACTCTTTGGCACATCAAAAAACTTATGATGTCCTCTCAAGTCAATTCTTTATTAAATTAAAAAGGAAAAAAAAACAGGAAGAGAGGCAGGTTTCCTGGCTCGTGTATTACTCGAGTGTTGGATTAGCACAGTAATGCAGCTTGGATTACTGTAACTGACTTTGATTTTTACGTAGGGAACAGGAAGCTGAGTATGGATGATTATGTGCGCTGTTTAAGATGCACACGGCAATGCAGATAGGTGGAGATCTGGGGATGAGCTGATATCGATCTCTGTCTGCTTGCATGAGAGGAAACATCATGTCTGCACTGTTTCTTGCCTTAGTAATTAGCTCAGATTGGCGATAGACCTCGGCTGTAAAATTGAAAACGCACTCCCCATCATGTGTGTTTTATAAAGGTCAGTTTTGATTGCATGCCCCATTTTCACTAAAATAGCTTCATCGTTGTTTCAAAATCCCCTTTCAGAAGTCCCAAGCACTCTATTCCAAAAACTGAAACCTAAGGAGGAGAATATATCATTAATCATATTATTTTTAGGAACCTGAAATCGTTTCAAACTTGATGTGTGTACAATAATGGTAATCAAAAGAGTATAAAGCCAGACACAAGTAACTTTATGATCCTGTACCTTAGGGTTTTTGTAAAATGAGATTCGAATGACAGTGAATATAATTATACGAAGCGTAACTCATTGATACCATTTATGTATGACTTGAAGGATACTATATATCTCAGCAGACTCTACACTAATGCTGTAATTACTCTTTAAAATGATTGTTCATTCTAGGTAAGGTATTGTAGCTCATCACCACAAAATGTCCTAGATATCCAAAAGAAAATATGACCCTTTCACATTGCCAGGAGATATTTTAATTTGTGTTTGTATTAGAAGTTGAAGGACAGTAAAACTTACATGGTCTGTGAATTGTCAGTATCAGTCTTCACCCATCTATTTCTGGTTTGGATTCTCCGTCTTCTTAAAACAATAGTTTTCCATTGTAATAATTGCAGCATATGAGTCTACTGTATCCCTTTCCGGTGTCAATACGTAAAATTCCATGAAACACTGGCGATATGAAAAAAGAAACAAGCTGGAAACAAGTGCCCACTGGGAACTGTATGAAACTGCCAGGCACAGACTATGATCCACACTGCAGGAACGGAAACATTATTACTTACAAACAAACATATAAGTGCTGTTTGGTATATATTTCTATCAAATAAACTACATGCAGAACAATAATTACATTTTGATAGGATCCTCCTTTAAGCTAAGATAGTGTTATTATAAAAAGCCCAAAGTACAAAAAGTTTGATATAAACATTGTTCTCTAACTGTATGCTAACGATGATTTGGACAATATTTTTATAATTAAAATGACTACAAAACTCATGCCTTTAGGTTTCATGTAACCAAACGAAAACAAAACTGCACTATATACCTTGGCTAAAGTTCACATCACAGAAGATCCTTTAGCAAATATTTTTTTGTTCTTCTTGATTAAAATGGTTAAAATGGTTCTCTGCACACACACTTTTAGCTTTTAACGGTGTGTTGGCTGCTTTTGGCCTTAATGGTAGCTACAAGACAAAGACTCCCTAATAGTTTGCAGGGTGAATCTGATGCTGTTTCACTCTGCTGCTCCTTCAAAGCATTAGCAAGCTGCATCAATGAAGAACGCGACCTTTACTTTGCCCTTCTTCTTTCCTCTAGTTTATCCTTGTCAGGTTTGATGTTGCTACCCTTCCTTTCTACCATCTAAAGCGCTTGCATATTTTGTACACACACACACGCACACACACAGAAACACACACCTGTATTCATATCTTTGTGGTGACCATCCATTCATTCCGAATGGCCCCCTCTCGTTTGTAAATTTCTTATGTTCTTATGTTCTATGGGTAAAACCCTAATCCCAACAATGACGACCTTAACCCCTACTCTACCCTAACCTTAACCATAAGTAACCAAACAAAACATGAGACTTT
>JABFEA020000098.1:11565865-11577170 GCA_019775915.2 Cyphomyrus plagiostoma
AATGGCCCCCACAGTCACCAGATCTCAACCCAATAGAGCATCTTTGGGATGTGGTGGAATGGGAGCTTCGTGCCCTGCATGTGCATCCCACAAATCTCTCTCTCTCTCTATACATATGTGTGTATGTATATATATATATATATATTACACCAGCAGAAGCTTCTTCCAGTTTTTACTCAGGTAACTCAGGGAATTTTACAGCGATGGGTATTCTTTTAAACTATGCCCAGCTTCAGAAATACAGAACCACTATACAGAATACAGAAATTTACTGGTTGCCATAGGCAGTGTGAATAAAACACTGGATACCTACATGGAGTGCAACACACCTGAATGTGAAAGAAGTGTGGCTCATCTTATATGTGGACTGCTTTGCACTGTCAATGGCACATACAGAAGAATAAAGGAAAAGAGTATTGCTTTTCATTTTATGTCTTTGAATTTAGCATTCAAAATCGTTAGAGCACAATCTGAGATGGCCATCCATCTTTCTAAATGCTAATCCTGGTTAGGGCCTGGAGCTTTTCCAGGCAGTGTGGGGAACAAGGCGGGGGTGCACCCTGGATGGGATGCTAGTACAATGAAAAGCAGATCTGAAAATGAATGAAACATTATTAATTAGCATTAAATCTTCAATAAAATGTTTTTAAATGACTTCATGCACAAGAAACTTATAAATAAAAATAACCCTCCTTGGATCTTCCTCATGTACTATGATATTAAGAACATATTTCAGAAACACAGTCCTTTCGCAATACAGAGGTGACATAATATTATGGTTATTCTTGACACCAATAGCAATAATCAATCTGCATCCTTATATCATATAGTTAAATCCGTAGTAATTGTTTTTATCTTTTCAGGGTAATAGTAATTACAGTCACACCCTTAACACTTGATTTCCTCAAACAAGTTGACGGGCACACAAACACAAAACAAATTACTTATGCATCATGGGCCAAATGTTCATTTGATGTGTCACTGCTAGGAGTGTGACAGGAATAGCCTGGTAGATCGCTCAGTGTGTTGCATATTAATGTTGCTCTTTAGTATGAAGGCAATAAATGTTTCCTTGTAGCTGAGGAACTGGTTTTTTAACATGCAGTTCTGTCCTCTTTGGTATTAACATCAGAGGCCAGTCTGGTGTATTTCACCTTGGTCTTTTCCTGCAGAGTACTGGAATCAGATACATAGTTTAAGCCCATGTTGTTAGGATTTATAGTTGTTTTATGCACATATTTCTCTTTTTTATGGTTTAGCAGCAAGTGAACAAGTGTCTGATGATGCTAGTAATTGATGTGTCACCGCAGGTCATATTCTACAATGTAGATCATTTAGCATGTAATTTAGTTAATTCCCAGCAGCTCATTTGTGACCATATGTGTTAATGTACAGGAGTTGATGTGTTTATTATGCAACACCAATAGCAATATTATACAGGGCATATTCCAAACATAAAAATGCAAATATACATGGCTATGTACTTAGCCGTTGACCTTTATTAGGCTGTACATAGGAACAACCACAGATCGATGGGATTCTGACCTTAGCTTAGTCTCCGTAATTTGCAATATATGACTCATTAGGAAGTAGCTGTCTTAGGGTCCATAGCTTCCAGGGTTGCTGACTTTCTCTACATTTGACAAATAGATTCAATCTACTCCAAAGTCCCTGCAGCAAACCTGTAGTACCTACATATAGTAAGGGATGAAATCTACGCCAAATTACCTGCAGCAAACCTGTAGTACCTACATATAGTAAGGGATGAAATCTACTCCAAAGTACTTGCAACAGACCTGTAGTACCTACATATAGTAAGGGATGAAATCTACTCCAAAGTACCTGCAGCAGACCTGTAGTACCTACATATAGTAAGGGATTAAATCTACTCCAAAGTACCTGCAGCAGAGACCAGCAAGGTTCCTTTGCTATGTATCAGTCCAAATGATAAAAAGGATTTACTTAATGTTTTACTGCTAGCGCAGGAAATTCATTTTTAGAAAATGAATAGTGTTTGATGAATTAAACCCAAAAACATCATAGGCCTGTTAATAGGATTTATGTATACAGTCTCTTGAAGAGGTCTGTTCATTAATTATATGAACAATTTATGAAAAAAATACAATACATGCTGAATATGTGTATGAAAATATTTTTAGTTCCAAGTAATTTTGGCGAAACACCAGTTTTAGGATCTAATTAAGAATGTTAAATTTGAGCATCATCAGAAAAAAACTATTTATGCTAAAGCACTTGTACACACATTTCATCTTGAGCTTGTCGTCTTCCTCAATCTCCTGCTGCTCCTTGCTGGCTGTTGTTCATCCTGATGTTAAAGTACCTTCAGCTTCAGTGAGAAGGTTGGGTCCCGTCCAACATGGGCACACAAAAACTATGAGGATCAGAACATCTGGTGAGGCCTCTGCTTTTCCCTCTTTAAACAGGAGCCTGGATGATTTGGGTGTAAAATTTAGAATGATTAATTGATGTGGTGTGATGCAGCAAATCACTCCCTTTTAGTTAATTGGATTTACGAATGCAGCTAGTAGTCATAGCAATGATCAGAGAAGTAAACAATGTAACTCCCTCCACTACAGCTCTCTACAGAACAATAAAAGTCAGAGGCTTTTGCTCTATAGTCCTCAAGACTGGTACATCTGTACATGAACTAACAATGTAACAGAATTTTTGAGAAGTTTGACCTGTGGACATGCCTCTGGTTTACAAAACTTTATGACTTGTTTGTGTAATTTGCTGCAGTGATAAAGGGATCTGTCCCATGATAGAAGCACTTTCTGGTAGGGCCAGTGCTGAGTACCAGTATGAAGCTTTTAAAAATGCCTTTGAATGTTTTTTTTCTCAAAGTGTAGTAGTGCTTGGTTAAAGACAATGCCTGCAAGGCGTGACAGACCACAGTTTTTTTACTAAGCCTGAGTAATAATACTGATGAGTAGCTTGCTATATTTAATACAGAGAGTGTGCATAAATAAAGAAGGAGAATTCCCAAGGTTTAATCAGCCTATATATCTTTTATACACACTTGAAACTTGAGGTTATATGCTGCAGCTGCACATATAGTTTAAACGGTGCCAATTTGTAAATAGAATTCCAGTACATGGGAGATAAGAATTTGTGGTCTTGCTCTGGGACAAAACTATTCCAACAACATATTGGATACCAAGGGCAGTTCATCTGTTGGCTAATAAAAGAGGATAGAAATAAAGTGGTAAGAGAATAGTTATCTTGCCCACAGTGAAACAGATCTTTCAATAACTGTAGATGTCTGCCCCCTTCATTTATAATCACTGCACCGCTTCTGTTACCCTCCGCTAAAGCTAGCGAAAACCTAAGCACGTGCCGAGTGTATAAAAAAAGGGAACGACAGCTCAGACTGTGCTTGTCTAAAAGAAGAATGCTATTATCAAAGTGAAGACATTATGATGGAGGTGGTTCGATAAACCATTAGCCACGTTTAACCAACACCATTTCGTCAGAGCCGAAATTTCATAACGCTGATAGTGAAAGCAGAGCAGGTCTTCCGTGCTGCTTCTTCTCCCTCCCTGTCTGTTTGGCTTCCGTTGTTGTGCTCTTGCCTCCACATCAAGCTGGGGAGAGCATATGCTTTCCAGTGTGCTTAATAGGGCATCAATGATTAGAATACTGATTATTCTCATTAGCAGTGGCTATGCTGTAGAAGAGTAATTGGGTGGCTGGTTCCTTCAGATTGTTGATCATACTCACATCATGTATATCACTGAGAAGCACATTCAAGGATGGAGAATATGGACGGGGCCGGAATAGAGCATTAAATGGCCACTGGCAACAGCAGACATGATGTCATGTCATTTAAATATGCATCGAACACAGGGAAATGTTACACAGGCTGTGTAGTGAGTGTCATAATAAAATGAAAATATTATGTCATATCAAATAGGCCTATTTTAGATATAAAATCACTTTAACTTGTTAAAAGACATTTGTGAGTGGAAATGGGGGGTAGGCTTGGGGGGGTGGGTGCCCTGCTTGGTGCCCACAAGGGGGCCCAAATGCCCATATTGGATGTCAAGACGTAACTGTGTCAATGAATGTTTACTTTTGGAATTAAGCCTCTATATGTTAAATCCTCTGTACACAATGCCTCATAAAGCTAATTTACTACTTTCTAGTGAAAAAAAATTATCAACACACCATTGTCCTCTCTGGACCCCAGCATTTTATGACATTACAGATACGCTACAGAGCAGCTGTTCAGACCCACCTATAATCCCTGCTGGTCATATACTGAATTGCTTTATTAACGTAATATTATTGACAGTTTTTAAGTCCACATGTCGGTGCATCTTATTATGTAGTCTTTGTTGCATTTAGCCAGAGAGAAATCATCTCACCCTTTGAAATATACATTTTGTTAGCAGTGAGAAATGAAATAAAAATTATTTGTCCAGTGTGAGTCATTTGGATAATAAATTTGTCATGTGACTCTGGCTATGTCTTGCTGTTAGCACTCAGATATCAATAGGATAATGCTGGCTGTAACCTGGAGCGGAACCTGTGAGAACTTATTCCAAATATTTTCCTTTTCACTGCAGATCTGTAGATCAGGGATGAAACACTGAAAGCTTTGGCCTGCTGATGCATTTTTACTACACCAGGGAAAACACAAAAAGCATCCTGAATTGATTTGGAAATAATTAAGCTAATTCTGAAAACGGAGAATCGATGGCGCTGGCTCCCAAGGAAGACCACACAGCTAGTTATTTTCTTCAGAGCATTGGCTCCACATTAACCCCATACTCCATCAACACTAACTTCATTAGTGGTCATTGGTTTGCCTTAAATGGCTTGCTTCAAAGACCATTAAGCTACTCGCCTCTGTTGAATACCCCTTTTTGCCCTAGATGAGAGCGTAAAAGCTGATCAAAAGTAACAATGAAGTAAGTATCTTCAGATTTTAATGTATGGTAGACGTTACACACAAAACTCTCGGAAAAAAACTGTTTTATGCTTGAATGAATAAAAATGACAAGGGAACAAAACAAATAGTAGACAAACATAGGCAGGCATATTTACAAAAAAGAACTTTCCAAACACATTTATTGGGCCAATAACATTAATCAAACACAGTGTATGACCATTGTAAACAATAAAACAGAAAAAAGGCATCAGCTTCAGAACTGCTCCAGAATTCAAAGTGCGCCAAGCGTAAAATACTCAACTCTATTCATATTTTTCCTCTTAGTTTTTTGTTTCTGTTTTGTTTATTCATTTTCAGCATTAGTAATAATGATAATAATCATAATAATAATGATAATAATAATAATAAGGATATTTACAAGGCCAAAACACTCAGTTTCACACAGACGGTATTGTTCAATGTTTATCTAACATAGCTTGATTTGAGATCGCTGTAGAGGCAGACGCACAGATTGTGCCCTGCTGATCTCTTGCGACCTGCATGCCTTTTCAATACAATGACAAAATGTAGTTCTGAAGCCTTTGCGGTCGTCCTCCTGACTGACATGTCCGCTTCCGTTTGATTTTCTGCAAGGTGTTCATATGTACAAAGGCTAAAAAGTCACATTTATTTCCACTGGTGACATGGCTGTCTTTTTCTTACATTTTAAATTAGTTTTTCTCCCAAAAAGTTAGGTATCAAAACATTTTTTATAGATATAATATTTTTTGACTACTCAGTGTTTGATTAAAATGTTCTTGAAGTATGAAATTAAGATTTCTGCTGGTAACGGCAAAGTCTTTTCTCGCTTATGTTTTATTTTAATAACATGATGTCATGAAACCTGGCAGGAAAAAAAGCAATGCAGTCTTGATCCTGTTAGATGGTGTTTTTTTGCCACTTGTTCTTGCTTTTTCTCAAAATACTTATATCTTTGATCATCGAAGGGATTCTATTTTAGAAGCCATTCATTAACTGAAAAAGAAGAGTGACAGACAGAGATCAGAATATTTAATATATTAGGACTGTAGTACAAATTTGGGTTTCTTTCCTACAGAGAGAGACAACATTCATTGTATGGTATAATGCAATATGCAATAATATTTCTGATATATACTTATAAACCACTACACAAAATGTTTTTTCTCCTGGGTTGATAAAGGTACATTTTAAGTGCCCTTACCAGGTAAAAAAAATACTACAGCATTGTTTACATAAATTAGTACCTAAAAGTGCTTCACAGCTATAAGACATTTACTGTTTGCATATACAAAACATGAAAAAAGCAAAAATTTACAACAATTACTGTAAAAAGTACATCTTCACATTTTTCACAGTTCATCTTCACACTTCAGGGAGGGGTGGGAGGTTGAAAATCTCAGCAACAACAGCACAAAACTTGAGTTTTTATCAAGGAGCAACGAAAGACACAGTTACGATAATCAACGGTTTTGAAAAGCAATACAATGAATAATGAGTTACCTCCTGACCTCAATTATTTATGCGCAGGGTAAAATTCACGTTTTGTGCAGCTATTGCGGAGATATATTAGCTGAAACAGACAAAAGGAAATGGTAAACGGCATGCGTGCAGCCTCATCTGCACATGAAACAACCAAAGGCGGGGGTGGGGCGGTGGGGGGGTTCTGTTGTGAGGCTCAACTTTATGCCATGATATCAGACTAACTGTCCCATAGGAATATAACAAATCTAGTTAAAAGGAGGGAAATGAGTAGTAACATTGTGATTTGGAACAGCAATATGGCAAAATCAATGCTATCTGAAACAATTCTGACGTTGCCTATTCCTTTTGCACAAATAATATAAACATGTGTTCAACATTACAGTGTTGTGGTATCTCATTTCTGAGTTTGTTTTCCATTCCCTAGAGGGGAGACAGACAAGGAGAGACAGAGAGAAAGAGAGAGAGAGAGAGAGAGAAAGCAGACAGAGAGGTAAGCATATAGAGACATCCATGCATGCAGGAAACAAGGAAAACGGTCACCTTAAGTAAGACTAGAGACAAGTGGGTGAAATGGGACGGCGATGAGACAGATAGAAGATAGCAAGGCAGACACTGGGGGTCACCAGCTGCGGCAGCAGGGAAATCCAGCCTTTTACCTCGATACTGTAGCTTCTGAGCCCTGTTATTGGGACAGTCCTTTCCCTGCATGCTAAAGTTGATGTTGGTCCGGATGCAGCGGTTGTTGAGGGGCTGCGCAGGCCGCACATTGTCACTCATGCTGAGGAAGATCTGCGAGGGCTGGTTCTGACTGAGCAGACGGAGTGAGTGCATCTGCAGCAGAGAGGACCAAACTCAAGAGGGGAGCGCGAGCCAAAGACCTAAGGACATGTGTGAATTTCCGCTAAAATGGAGAGTGGACCGGAAGAGAGCTGGGTAATTGTTCAGAGGTCAAAGAATTACCTGCATCCTTGTCACATACACAGGCTTGTTCATCAGGATCCATGTTGCAGTTTCGTAGCATGGCGGAATGGTCATTGATCCGTCGTACGTGATAAAACTTGAGGTCTCAGGATATACCTCCTCAATGTTTAATCCAGTTAGTAAGTACGCATCATCTAAAAACAAAGGCAGCTTGTATTTACTGAGTGACAGCAGAAATGTTAAGCCTTCTGGAATATCAATTAAGATTTGGTGTTTCTGGGAGGTCAGCTCAGTCATCTTTTACTGAAAAAAATTCAGTCATTTCCAAGAAAGGTAATTTGTTTTTGGTAAAAGAAATATATTCAAACTACAGTCACAGTTGTTGCATATTTATTTCCAGGGTATAGAGGCCGGTCAGCACAGTACATTGGTAGAAGTTCTGATTTTTGATGATTGCATTTATTTGAAAAATGAAATGACATCCAGTAGCTATCTTAAAACTGAATGTCCACACGTTAACCATTCTATTGGTGCCGTAGAATGGAAACACTTAAGACTTAATAACTATACTGAACAGAAGACTCCCAGGGTAGAGTCTATTACTGAAGAGTGGAGCTTCTCCCTTGACATAATGCAGTGACATACTTTCAGTTACTTGGGGGTCTTCCTAGGTTGCTGCTGAAAAATGGAGATCAAGTCCTACTATGCAGAGGCTGCTGTGCGGGGTTTCCCTGCTCTCACCATGATATCTTGTAAACATCATCCACATAAATGCTTTAGCTCCATAACCGAGAGCGTCACACTAACAGGCCCAAATTCCTGTTCTGCTTGCATGTGCGCACACACATACACTAAAAATAAAACCTGTTATTCTTAGGCTTCCCTCAGCTTTGTTGAATCCCCGTCCATATATCCCTGCAGTCCTGTAGCTTTGTTCTGGTACTGAATCATCTCCATTAGTGTTAATGTGGCATAGCTAATTTGTATTTCCTGTCTCCGGCCCCTGGGTGTGTCTCTCACCTGACGACAGCCAACTGCGTGCATCCGAAACTGAATACTTACGTGTCATGAAATGGATTTCATTTAGAGGCCTAAAATGTGACCGATAATGTGGTACATACTGTTAGTATGCATGAGATCATTATGAATGCATCTGGAAATAATGTGATTGCCGTCTTGCACATTATCTAACATAGATGTGTTTCAATGTTGTAGCATGACCCTCAAGAAAGTTAAAAACTGTTCAAATTTACCAGTGAAAAAAATCATATTCTAGTCAACTTGTGTAAACCAGGTGTTGTTTTCTTCAGACATTTGTACAGAGCTGGCACTTCCTCCGCCATGTTGACACAAGTGTCTGTGCAAGCCATGTTATTCATCTTTGGATGCAACTCGAGTGACTTTGCGGGATTTCGCAGAATGGAGTACGTCATCAGGCTACCATTCGCCTACTGTCTCATCATTGCTGACATACTGCTTCTTTGCATACTGCATTTTGCCGACTATATAGCAAATAAATATTCAGATTTGGACTCACCCTTTGTCTCTGTCATGTGCCAAAGAGACAGCCAAAGAAAGTCAGCTCATTTATTTAATTTTCTATTCACTCAATTATAAACCTCTTTCTTACCATTATGAAAAAGTCCCTGCGAATCTTCTGCTACTCCTGTTGATTTATTTGGTTTTATATTTGAAATATTTCTACCCTGCTAGGAACAAAATCTTTCTGGATGACGCTGTGCTCGTGCTCATCTCATGGACAGGTTTCTTCATCATGAATATGGTGAGAACATTGCACCCCGGTTCCTGGGTGGGCAGATCCTGACCAAACCAGCTTGAAAATGGGACCTTCTGGATCACTGGCTGATAGAGCATTTCCCGCTATCAGTGTGGTGGAAATGCTGGAGCTTCTTCTTCATGACTACAGCTGCATCCCTCTAATAGAGTTCAACATACCCCTATGGCAAATCAATTTCAGGCTGTTCTAGTGGCTCATAGAGACCTAACACCCTTATAAGATGCTTCCTGCTGGTGTTTTACTTCTATATGGACATACTCCCCCTCTTTCTTTTTACCGTACACCTATTGAAATGCTACAATAAAGGGAAATTTTCAATTAATCTTAAGAATAAATCACAGTTGCAAGTACAAAGATGCTATAATAAGACAAAGTCTTACATAATATATATTATATATAATATATATAGCATAACTTACTCTTATATGTTATTCTGGTGATGGTGTCTCTATTCAACATACGATTTAGAAATGGATTTGAAGACTCAGATATCTGGAAAAAGAAAAAAAAATGAACACAATTACATATAATAAACAAAACGAGATCAAATATTTCAATTTTCTGTTAACTTCAGTTGTCATAGAGTTAATGGTCTACTTCAGTTTCAATATTGCAATCAATAAGAATTTAACTAATTGCTGATGCTTTATTGGGTAGCATGCGCAATCCTGGTTATATCGATCTGATTGCAGTAAAAAGTAATGTGTGTTTTATCATTGCCTTTATTTAAACTAGCAAAACCGGTAAATGTACGACTTAAAAATTTCATATAGACACGTTATCCTGTATTAATTTACATTAATATTGCATTATGTGCTAACTAGGAGATATGACATACCGTCTCTGAGATACTGCTGGTGCACTCATAACTTTTAATAAAAGCTGATCAACTGTAATGACTTTGCAGCAGACACTCAGGCAAGAGAGTTTATAGTACAGATAGGACATTTTTCATTTTAACCCAGTTATTGGTTTTAGCATGATTACCCAATTTTTTGTCATTTCTTTTGGCTCAGTAATTTTTTTCATAGTAAAGTCATTTCATGTTTTGTGTAACTGAGAAATAGGTTTCAGTTGTATACACATAAAACACTGCACAAAAGGTACAATTTAAAAAGTATTCTGTTGTAAGTACTATATATACACTACATCTTGTAGATATTGTGTTTGGATCAACCCAGAATGATCCAGATAACTTTCCTCAATCTCTGTCTGTCTCTGAAATGTTTGTGCTTGTGTGATTCCCTTTTGCTGTGCCTGGAAAGCCCTACTGGCAACCCAGACCCACTTTGACCTGGAAGAGAGCAGAAGAGGTTCCTCCCCTGTTAGGATGTTATGCATGGGGTCATGGTGAATGAGAGGCAAAGTGGACCTTAAAGGCTGGGCCACTGACACTCTGCTTGGCAGCATCTCTTTGAGAGCCCTGCAGGAAAACATACCCCAATTTATACCACAGCGGACTGCAGTTCCATTTGGGTAAAGATGGGAGCACTCTGAGGAGATGCATTAATCCCAAAAAAAAAATGTAAGAGCCTTTGGTATGACTCACTACATCACAGACAATATGCAGGTATGGTGTGTCAGATACATTTTACAAAAAGAGTGTATTACTGATATGGAAAGGAGCTGCAAATGCCTGATGAAGCATTGCATTAAAAAAAAATCACAAATTGCTGGCTTGTTTTTTAGTTTTGAAACACGCAAGCAAACTCTGCATGTCAATAATTTGGCCGTGGTTCATAATCTGTATTGTGAGGATAGGAAATTATTTCAGCTATGTGGCTTCCCAGCACATAAATGTGGATAGGCGGTTTATGGTATACCCATAATGTCACTCCAGAGTTTGACTTTCTCTCCTCTCATTTGTGTAAGATTACGGCAATTCATAAACAGGGAAGGTACAACCTGTAAAGATACCACCTGCTCTTAACTGTCAATAAATACTCATGAAACAATGTGGAAGCTACCTTTTTTAAGCTACCTCGGTTCTCGAACTCACTAGCATTCAAATTTCTTGAAAGTCGAACAGGAAATCGACATACGACAATGCAATTCTTAATTGAATGCCTTCTACACAGACTGGACAATTACCCAAATAAAGCAGCGCAACATTACAGTAACTAACAATAAATAAACCACTAACTTACGTGTACTATTAGAGCATTTAT
>JABFEA020000098.1:11584235-11596075 GCA_019775915.2 Cyphomyrus plagiostoma
GAAAACAATGGGTAATCACAGGAGGTAAACGAGGTGGGCGTGGCACACAGGAGGAGCGGACGGCGCTGGACGTAACATCTCGTCATGTTATATGTTATGCCAGTGCATACCCACCAAGACAAATTCCTTGCACGTCCTATATATTTAGCCAATACTGTTCATACTGATTACGATTCTAATTAAGAAAATAAGAATATTGCTTGTCATATTTGTTTTTGTAATACTGAGTCATGACTAGATGCACATGCCTGAATTTGTAGGCCTACATTGTAATGTTGGCAATTGAAGGAAATGGAATAAAGTGCACATCCAAGACTAGCATCTTAATGTGGTGGTGGGGAGGCCGGCTGTGTGTTCCTTTTTATTCTTTGGGTGACAAAGACCTACAGCTGTCTCCTTGTTTGTGTCTTTCTTTTCAAAACTTTGCTCTCTACACAGATAGACACAGTTTCAGGGCCTCCCACAGGCAGAAGTACGCCTTTGTACTAGTTAGCAAGAAATAGCAAATGTGAAATACAGTCTTAAAGAAAATACTCTTACCAAAAATGCTTCCCCTTTATATAATAAGTTCCTTCAACTTGAGATACACACAATATTAATGAATTATAGAGTGTATCCACATTATGTGTATTATCTTATTTTTCTCCAAATTTGAAGGCAAATTATTCAGGTCTCCAACATTTTCCTCTGTATCCAATTACAAAGGAAAGGATTTGGGTCACATTTTTGGTCGTTCTGTTTTTTTAGACAGTGGAAGGTCCCAATAAATAATTAAGAAGCGGGTCCTTCTACGTGTTACAGAAAATCCTTTTTTATTTAAAAAGAGAGGGGCTTTCAAGGTCCATTGGGAAAAAGAGGATCTTAACCCCACCTTTGAAATGAATAACTTGCAACAAACAGTAGAGTCAGCTGGTAATAAAATTTATGGGGTAACAAGGTAATGGATGGCGTTTATATAATATTCTTCACCCAGAAATCCCTGGGGTGCTCCGTATTGCTTTTTGGGGAATAACTTACTTCAGCCACCAACACATATAGTGTCCACCTTGTGAAGCACAGTGGCCATTTTGCACCAGTAGGAAATATTTAATGACACTGGGGGGTGATTACATGGCCTTGTGTTTCTGATAGGACCTAAAAAGGCACAAACACATGCTTAATAATTTTAGTGGAGTATAGTCTGTCATTTACAAGAAAGTACTCTGCCATTAAAGTCTTGTTCAAAATGAATAACTGCCTCCAGGGGCCCCTTGACTGTTGTGGGGGGAGAGCAGGGTGCCGTGGTCCTCCAATGAGCCTGGTTGCAAGCAGAAACCCAATCTTTCCCAAAGGTCTCCTGTCTAAGCTAGTCAGATCCAGCCATGATATGGTGTTAATGGCTGCTGGTAAATGTCAGCTTTTACATAGAATAAAGATATACTTCAATATAATATACATATGCTGTGTAGTGTCTGGCATATTCCCAGGAAGTACAGGACATCAGGCACTCGCTCACACATACTCATACACACATACACTAAAATGGGGCTTAGAAAGCACAAATTTAACCAACCTTCATGTGCACTGTGAGGGAAAGCCGCAGTGTCTGGTGTGTGGCTTGATGCACTAAAACACCCCATCGGTTGCCGTTTTTTATATTGTTTGCAAGTCTGTTTTCTCAGGAATTAAGTTGTAAACACGCTAATAAAAACCAAGGCAAAGCATTTTGTACATTAGCATTTTATAAAGGAACATTAGACACAAGCAAAGGACCCAATTTCCTAACAATTTCCATGGCACAGAGAGTTTTAAACCTACCATAGAGTACTAATCCAAAGTGACGTTTTGACAAAACCCTTTACTGAATTTATGTGCTGGAAAATATGTACACAAATTCAGCCTTACAGGGACAATAACACATATACATTTAGAAATATGTGGCATTACCTACATATACTAAGTATTACATATATAGACCACATATGATCATTGTGTATATATATTATACTCTTCTTGATCCAGACATGTGACATGGGTGTTAATTATTTTCACGTAACCACACAGGTAGTAAGCTTAATAACTTATATTTATTACATTAATGTGTTTTCATGTTTTATTAAACCTGTGTGACCTTTTAGTCATAAGTAAGCAGTCATTCTTATCAACATAATTGTCATGTCCTGACCACCATATCCACCGGACCCTCCTATCTCCTCCCTAGCGTGACCCTAACGGGCTGCCTGTTACTCAATTGTTTTACCTCTTGTTCCTAACCCAGATCTTAATCACTCCCAGCTGCCTCACGTTAACTCCTTTGCTAGTGTTGTATATATACGTGCTTCTCCATCCTGCATTCCCCAGTCCACTCATTGACGTTGTTCCCTCAGGTTGCTTGTGCCCTTTCTTGTTCCTCTCCTCCCGTTTTCATCCCTCACAATCTTTTTTATTTCCAGTGTATATATGCTGGTCTCAATAAAACTCCTTTTGTTTTGCCATAATACCTGCCCCAGAGTCCTTCGTTCTTCGTGTCATGGCAATCATTTTCCTCGGTTTTCAAAATGCAAGCACCTCTCTTGACGTTTCTATGGTAACTTGATGGACTTGCTGCTTCAGGTGAGTAGCCTGACCAGATGTTATAGTTCCTCATAGGAACTATATCTTTAAGAAAACACTGGAACATTATTAAATGCTAATACTGAAAAAATAACCGTGACTACTACTTTGTTCTATTACTATTTTTGTTTGTTACCCTTGGATAAAACACTTTGAGGTGTGCTGTTATGTGAAAATGATCAACTACAACTTAGTTAGTGGCCCTCAGCTTCACATCTGGCTGCATTACACCAAAGTTGTCATTGATTTTTTTAGTATAACCACACACCGTGTCAAGGTTTTGCCCTTACGTAATGCTGTAAGGAGGTAGCATGTCATTATAATGCTTTTCCAGCAGTTTATGTCAAGTCTGCAGTTGTTATTCAAATATCTTCAACAGTAATGATTACTTTTTCCCTTTTTTGAGCATTCTGTCATCATTAATCCACAATTTCTCCCGTCTGCCCCTCTCTCTGCTCATAATTATTTTTCTTCTCACTCCTCCTTTTTCCATCCTTTGTTAGTGTTAATTATTTTGTGTAAACCATTCTATGCTATAACCTTTTATTACCTGTGTATTTCCTTCCATGTAAACTTAAATTACATGATTCACTGACTAAATTTAATTCCAAGCTGCATATCATTCCAAAAGGAGAAAATTGTACTGGCAGGCTTATGTTCAAGTAAATATTAAAGGTCAATCTGTGTTTTCAGTCTGGCTGTATAAAAATGATCTGAACTGCGGTAATGTTGGATTACAACAAGTTGTGTGAGCTCAGTGCCGCTTGCTTAGTATGAAACCATTTGATTGTGCATTTTACAACTGCTTCAAGGAACCGACGGCAACATTTCAGTCTTATACTGCAGCTGTCATGTGTGTCACTCCTCCAGATACTTAGATCCAGCACTGTACTGATCTTGAATATGACTTCCTGTTTTGTCAGTCTGCAGAAATGATTAAGAATACATGTGATCAAGGAGGTGAGGAACCACGGTATCAGTTGAAGACAACCCTCCCAACTACTCTACTTAATCCAGATCAGAAAGCAAATTAATTAATTAATGTGGTTCATGAAATCTATGAAATATTCAAAAGAGGAACTATGGAATGACGGATCGTGTATGAACTTAATTGGGCCATCACTGTTGGGATAAAATGGAGATTTTATTTCCTGGTGAAATGCTGCCTGTCTTGCTCCTGCACTCTTAAAACTGCAAATTAAGCAAGTCCTTAGTCTATTGATGCCACATTGCGCTAACGAAGTAAACCATGCCTGAAGTGATACATCAGCTTCAGATACAAAGAATGAGTGCTGACACTGTGATCAAGATTCAAAATCTACCCCAGTGATTCAGCAGACAGTTATAATATGCTTCCCAAGAACTCAAGGGAAAGGTGCAGTAGGGGACACTCCTGAACAACTAGGCAATGTTAACTAACTTATCCGAATACATCCAAGTTAATTAGTAGGTCATGTGCATGGCTGTGCAGTGTACATGCATCTTAATATCATTTATCTGTCACATTTATCTATCTATAACCATGTTGACCTTGTACCTCACTCTGGATGCATACGTCTGTCGGCCAGACATGTGGCTGTGGTCTACGACAGCGTGGATCTGAGAAGCAGGGTTACAGCATGTCCAGTGCATTCCTTACAAGCTCTTTATCATGCAGTAGCCGGGCCCAAAGCTGGGATGGCGAAATATGAAGACAGTAAGTCAATAGCTGAGAAGTGGCAGACAGGGCTAACAGGAAAATGAAAACCAGCGGCCCGGAACTGCCTCCGATTCGATTAATTGCCACGCACTCTCATAAAGCAAATAAACAGAAAACAGACCACACAGAGGAATTGGTTTTTATTGCGACTGAACTGCAGCTGTAAGAGTGCATTTCGACGTAAAGAGCCCCCCGCTGTGCCACATTTAAAGGGGAGAAAAGGAACTTAGGGAGCTCAAGTATGGGCAGAGTATATAGAGCTTGGGGGAACATGCAAGGAATGCAGCAGTGCAGAAAGACGGACGTATGACAATTTACAGAATCCAGATATTGTCTAACACTCCTAATGGACTGTTGCTAGAGATGCGGAAGTTTCCTTTAAAATCATGAAAAAGACAGGCTGAAATTAGAACAAAAACACACTGGTAATAACAGGAATTATGGCACAGAGCCTCATAGTGCCCACACACACACACGATTCCACCACTACTGAAACACAAAATATTACTATTTCTATTCGATAGCTAGAGGTTAATGAAAATAGAAGACATCTAGCCCTAATCATGTGATTATAAAGAAAATATTCAAGAAGACAGTCAAGTTCAAACAAATAATACAGTGTTGATTTGCTATTATATAAACCGTGCCTCACAATAATTATTCAAGATGTACCTATAGCTAACCCTAAATGGCCCTTGTAGTGAAACATACTGTAATGAGTTACTTTACTGACTGACTTTAAGCTTGCAATAAATCTTGTTTTTCTGTGGCATACTCTGTCAAGCATACATAAACTGGAAGTGGATGCCTGCAGGTACATTATGATACAGTGATCCATCACTGGATGAAAAATAGACAGTACCAGCTATTTCTCAGACTCTGTCTGATTTATGCCTGAAACAAATACAAGGTCTGTGATTCAGTCCCACCGGCATGAGCTTTCGCCTCCGTTTTTGGTTAACAAAGGTACACAAGATGCACTCTTTGTACTAGTTGAACAAGTCATAATTTAAATATAGAAGCATAGAAAACTTACACTGGATCTTAAAGGTTTTGTGAAATTATCACGACAACAGGGCTTAAAGAAAATAAAAATGTATTAACAAGGTCCTCAGCATGGCACACTGTCTTAGCTACCCTTACATGGCTTGGTTTTCTGCCTGTCAGCCCTGACCTGTACTGCCGGCACGCCTACAAATACTCACTGCGGACAGCAGTTTGGCCACTGACCGCGTAGCTGAAAAAGCTAAGAAGGACTGGAAAGGGCCAGTTTTATTGGGTATCACCAAAAACATGGTCGTGGAATTAAACAAGGTTGGGCAGTCAACAGACAGTGTTCCGGATTTAGAGCAAAAGCAGAAACCAGAGGTTGGACCAAAAATTAGATTGAGAACCAGTAAGTTCTCAGCATTAAACAAAACCAAGATATCAGAGATGGAGTTAAAATGGAAAAAAAAAATTCTCATAACTGAGAATGCCTGACCTTGCAGACAAGACCACCTAAGGAAAACTAAACCTCACTACTAAGCAAGGAGACATTAGATGGAGCTGTATCAATACTGATTGTTGGGGTGTATGATTTATTTATAAGGATCACCTGAAGGTAGGAGTGGCCATGAGAAACCACTACACCTATGGTGAGCTACTAAACTGGATTATAGTCAGGCTGTACCATATTCTGTAAAACGCGGTTAGGGCTAAACCATTCTATAATTCACCATAAAAGAACTTCAGTCTAGTTCATTTGTTTTTTGGCTTCCACTAAATACATAACTTTCAATTTGAGTATCAGATTGTTTTTTTACTACAGGAAAAATTCATAATAAGTATTGACTTGTATATTGCTGACAGTATGAGTGACCAAATAAAAAGATCCTTCAGTCTTCTGATTGCTTATCCTTGTTAGGGTCATGGTGCAGTGGCGGAGCTAGACATTTATTTAAGGGGGGGGTCAAAGGGTGAGCAAGGGTTTCTCAGAGGGCTCCATACAAATATGAAAAATGAAGGAAAAAAATATTTTTCTCATAATAAACAATGAGTTTGTAAATGTTTGTTGAATAAACACAACAAACATTTAGAAAATCACAAACACCAAACATAAAGACCAAGCCTAATCTAATTAATGAAATTAATTAATATAGGCAGCTAATTAAACCCTCACATTACAGTATAGTGAAGTTGATTCAAAGCTTTAATATGACAGGCATAGCCTGCTTACATGTAGTGGAAAACTAATGACTGGTTCCCCACATATACACTTACCACACAGACTTCAAGCAAGGACTAGCTTTGCTAAAATAAAACACTATAATTCAGCATGTGCACTAAAACATACATACGTACAAAGACAATCTATATCTGCACGAGCAGGGCTCGTGGCTAATTTAAATGAGGCATGGAGCAGACAGTGTGTGAAGCTTTCATGCTATTTTTTATGTACTGCAAGTGTGTGACCACCTCTCATTAGGAAGGTAATACAGTGTAATATGTTATAAATACCTGCTTAACTCCTGCTGTTATCAATACCGTGGGTGTGTTTTGGATCATGTAGGAATGTGCGCCACCGGCGGAGCTTTTAGCCAATGACATGTCAGTAAGCAGCACGCATAGGGTACTGCTGCGTCAGGATGCCTGCAGGGACTCTCAGAAATGACAGTTTTCCACTCAAATCTTTGCCCAATTCCCTCATTTGTATATTTTAACATTTAGTATTTCCAGCAGGGTGGCAAGGGCTCTGTTGGGGGTGGCATTTGCCACCCCTGCCACCCCTTTGGCTCTGCTCCTGTCATGGTGATGATGGGGTTAATCCCATCCTAGGCAGTTGAGGGTATGAGGGGTTACACCTTGGATGGGATACCAGTCCATCACAGGGTACATACCCACCCACACACATAGACTCAAAATCCAGATACACCAGTCACCTTAACTACAAACCAGAGTTCCTGGAGGAAACCCACACAACAGTCAATAGAGGGATTCATAGCCCCAACCCTACAAGTATGAAACAGTGATGTTACCCACTGATCAGTATGTTCATAATGGTTATTTCCATTAAATAACCCTATTATCAAAGTATCTGCAGTTCTGAACCAAGGAGCCACAGAACAAAGCAGCCTGGCTCTTTATAAGGGTCAAAACCTGGGGACAGCGCCTCTCATTCGTAGGCCTTTCCCGTAACTGGGAGCCAATATATTTCAATTACCATAGTTCACAAATCCGTGGGGGGGGACACACAGCACAGTTCTGTATATGTATTAGCCTGATGATTATGAAGCACACTTAAGGGTTCCAGATGGCTCTGAATGGTTAAAATGTGCCTGCTGGTTATGGTAGATTTGCCCGATTGTTTTGCCCTGTTGGGCGGCACGCTCTGTGGATGCACACGGATTCTGTACAGGGAGTGTTTATGGAGTATTTATGAACCGTCAGACCGGCTGATGAGATTCTTTTCCAGATTATAGGTTTCCAGGCCGGCCCTCACAGGAACGGACAAATTGACAGTTGGGGGGGGGGGGGGGATGCTATGCCTAGAACATAATGAGATCCTGAGTAATACTTTGAATATTTTAACACCTATTACTCCAGTGCCATTTCATTTCCAGAAGTACGGCCAACGAGCTCTTCGTAGTGTAGGATACATGAGTTGCCCTCAACACACCTTGCCGCTTGTCCTGTGAATAAGCAACTTCGCCTTATGTTAATCAACAATCGGTCCCGCCACCCTTATTTTTTATTTATTTTGTTCTCATTTCCAAATAAATTTGAATTAGTCTCTCTGCAGATGCTTGCAAGAATCAAGTGGCTTCTGTGTAGTGAAGCTCTGCATGCAAAACATGGATCTAAATCCGGAGGGCATGGGGAAGGTGGCATAGTGTGTTTTTGATGTTTAATAATTTTTGCTTTGTTCCCCAATCAAGGGAATACAAAATGCAACCTGTTTGTATATTTGTTTGGAAGCACTCTAGAATTCCAATTTTACCTAATTATTCAAGCTTATAGTTACATTCTAATTTTCTTCCTAGTAACTATGAGGATACTGATTACGGCACTGCTGATACTGGCTCACAACAGAGCTGAGACAATGAATTTAAAATGCCCTACTGTGTATGTGTCATGCCGCTCAGTCCTACAACTTCTGTTTTTTTGATTTGCGGCTAAGCCCATGGCTTTCCCTCACAGCCTAGAGGTTCTAAGAGATGAAGACCTTTCAGCGGCTGAAAGATCCTCAGTCGCGTCAGAATTCAGGCCCTCGAGTTATAAACACCACACAATGCTGTCGATAACCACAAACTTCTCAGGGAAGGTTATCACCAAGCTATCTGCAGGATTAAGAGATGAGTGATTTAAAAATGAAAGCAGTGGACTTAAGTCCCAGAGAGTGATCTCCTGCACTGTGCTCTAGCCTGAACTCCGTAAGTAAAAGATTCAGCTGAAAAAATGGGTAAAATAAGGAAGTCACTTTTGATTAAAATGCCTATTAAACAATACATTTCTATATAGCGAAAATGGCAATGGTGAACAATTTAGATAGAAAAAAATATGGCATACAGACAGGAACAGGATCTATAATGAACTTTTTTTCTAAACGAACAATAGAGGAGTGCAGGCAGGCGTCCTCCGAACGGGTCACAGGTCACAAAGCTCTGATGAAGTTGGCACTCTGGTGGTTTTATTATTATTTACATATCAGCTGGCTGCTATTAAGGGAGAATAAAGGATTATGTTTAATTACAATAAATTTGCCTGTCAACCCCACAATTATTCTGTTACTATGCAAATCGCTGTTGTTCTTATTAGCCTGAAAGAAAAATGCATCGGATTAACGGAATCATAATTGTATCAAATGATGAATGCTGCGGGGACTGTGGTGGTTACTGCCTTAATGTCCACACACACAGCTGGGACACTCCTTCCGAGTGAAACAGATTGATGTCTGTTTATTTGGAATGAGATGCGAGAGGTGAGGTCTTCACTCGCGGCCCCCATTAGGAGTCCTGCAGCATTTGTCACAAGCCGGGGAGGTGTTAACTCCTGTGCCCTGGCTGAATTCCCAATCCTAGGCTCAGCTCACCCATTTAATCACCCCCAAGACTAATTAGCTCTTTTAATCCTTGCTTATTCTCCATCACTGATGCCGTTTGAGCGTTTCCTTTCATAATAGCTGCTTTGCATCCGCAATATAGGTGCTGTGTACATTTGGTAATCTGCCCCTTTAGCGTCACACACAACGATACTGTAATTCATTTAAAGACAGCACTAGGATGGAAGTGGTTATTGCCATGTTCACGTAGCTATGATGACGTAACGGCATGCAACTTAAGACAGGCTTCAGTGTCTGTTCACATGGAACTGCAGCTCTCGGGTTAAGGCTAATGAATATTTGATAAATGCTGTCCAGGCGACACTTGCCTCCCCGGAGAAGGCCTGTCCATTGAGGAGATGCTCAGAGCCCTGGCCATCCTCACTGCCGAAGTGTAGCCGGATCTCCTCCAACCGGTGGCTGTAGGTCATTGGCCCACCAGAGATGTTCACCAGATGCTCTTTATCAAGGCGCAGAGAGACGTGACGCCCGGTATTGTACATAGTCCCACCCACCTGTAGGGGCACAATCATAAGAAGAAAAGGACCACTGATAATCAGTACTTTGACAGCTGTCCTACAAACTGGCCAGACTTTCTGGAAGGCGTGTAAATCCCACAAACATATCAATAAGTATTGGACAGTGACTGACCATATCTGTCATGCTGTTTTTTAAGGAAGTGCTACCCAACAATGCAATTCTGTAATACAGATTGATTACATACATAATTGAGAAATCAGACTTAAAGTGATTCAATCAGGAATTGTTGACCATAACAGAATTACATATCAGTTGTGGGATCAGGCCGTCCACAAAAAACAAAGCCTCTGAGCAGAAAGGATGATGCTACATCAACACCGGGAAGTTAAAAAAAACAAGTGGAGCATGCAATCAAATGTAAAGACTCAGAATTGAGCAAAGGGATGATTGGATCTGAGCTTATGACGGGAAAACGCAATGATACAATGGCTATGAATAATGATCTTTATCATCGCCTGTGTTTATTTATTTATATTCCAAAGCAGTTTTAAGAAGAAGCATTGATATTCTGAGCAGACTTCTAGCAGGCCTTGCATGGCTCTTATCTTGTTCGTTCTTTTTTCCCTTTTAGCACTCGCCTTCAAAATGATTTTCCCTCTCCAAATTCCCAGAGAAAGAACCCTGCCCACACATCGTAAATATTTTATAGAACCTCTGAAAAATCAATGATTTGAAAGGGGATGGAGAGCGTAAGGGAGGGAGAGAGCAGCAGAGGGTGTGGGAGAGAGACCTAGAATTAAAATTGAAACAGGTATAGCAAAGAACGTATTGTGTCATTTACAAAGATGACCACTGTGTGGAGTTACCTTGGCTTACAAGACACTGTCCGGGAAGAGAGAGAGAAAAATGACCCCCTCTGCATTATGAATGTGGCCAATTCAGACCACATCCAGAATGCCATAACATTTAAATGAACATGTGTCATACATACACAACACTGCCCATTACGGACAGAGCTATAGAACAAGATTACAGCTATGGAAAAAAAGCAAAGAACATGCATAAACGTATCAGAGACATTTTAACCGCAGCTATGTAAACAACTACATGTTAATTAAAATGTAATTTTTGTTTATTAAATATAAATATGACATTGACTTGTGGCCTTGCAAAATATCGTGTGAAACCATGTTTATTTAATTAACATCATTCTGAAACAATTTGTTAAATAAATTATTGCGATTTCAAATAGCTAGAGAAAGTTACAATATTAAGATAAAGCACTGCCAAATCATCGTTAAGGCAGGAAATTTTGCTTCAAGAGAATTAAAAAAAATAATTTTTCTGAAATCAAAAATGAAAACCAGCGTACAGCATTTTTCATAGTGGCCTCTGTTATAGGTGTTCTGATTGAATTTACCATTCAACACAGAACATGAAAAATAGAATCAAAATTCATTCTTTTTTTGTGCCTTTGGCACGTATTGAAACCATGAAATATGTTTTATCTTCCATTTGTATTCCTTCATGTGTGTAAAGTGTTAATGTTAATAGACAGACATCAATTATTGCTTATGCATTTTGAGTGGTGATTAAAACTGAAGATTCAGTCTAATAAGGGACAAGCTATTCTTCATTTTCTGGCCATGATTTGTAATAATATATACAATATCAAAAGAGTGGATGTTTTGCTGCCTTGCTACATTTATGCAAAGCATAATATATTGCACTGACAAATTCAAATTACCGGAATTGCCTAGCTGTATCTCCTGCTCTATTCATGCTGAGCAAAAATATTCTATGACAGTTGACTAAGACATGGAATCAGAAGGAAAAACCTGTAGAGTGTAATCTGTGGTGTTTATAGCATTCAGATGGGGCAGCATGGCTCACTGGGTAACACTGTAACCACATACCTGCGGGGGGGGGGGGGGGGGGGGGGGGGGGGGGGGGGGGGGGGGGGGGGGGGGGGGGGGGGGGGGGGGGGGG
>JABFEA020000098.1:11603648-11616352 GCA_019775915.2 Cyphomyrus plagiostoma
CCCCCCCCCCCCCCCCCCCCCCCCCCCCCCCCCCCCCCCCCCCCCCCCCCCCCCCCCCCCCCCCTGCCTCGGCAGATTCGGCGTGGTCGTCAGTTTTCAAAAAGGGACACTTAAACCTCAAAATGGGGACATCGTTTGGGCAAAAGGGACAGGTGGGGAAGCACCCCCAGTGTCCCACACCTGCCTGCCAGACAGGAACCATTTATTTATACCTTCATCTTACAATTATCATAAATTCTTAGTTTCCGTTTTTTTTTTATAAAACAGAACTTTTCATACAGTTTTTGAACTGGCGCAATTAAAGTTGTTTGCCATGCTCAAGAAGGCACTTGAACCAGCAACATTTAGGCATGGAGTCCATGCACTTGAATTCTACGTGAATATGTTGTCCACAGTGAGTTCAGACAGAACCATGCAAGATGTGCTGCAAACACCAATAAGCTTAAGAACAGGAGGAAAACACTTGAATAATCCAGTAGCTCCTTACGATCACTTTCAGGCGGCATCTTGGAAAGACTGGCGTACACCATCTGTCACTGTTGCATCATGGCTATGGGAATGATGAGTGAGGAGCTGCATTGTGTGCAGGTACATGCCACAGCACAGCGTTTTTAACTGTAATGTTTCAACAATATTAAAAGATTGTGAAGATCAAAATTAAAATTAATATAAAAAAAACCCTTGAAAGCATCCTTAAAATAAGGACCGTAATTCCTTATTCCACCAATAGCAATTACATTCTTCAAAAGGTTTTAATGGCTTACATGTTATTAGCATTGCAGATATGTTTACAATGTGTATTCCTACAGTATATAATGATTAGTTTGCTTTCCTGCCATATATGCAACAATAAGTCTATTCACCAGTCATTACTGGCCCTCTATATATATATGTAACACGTTAGATGTGTAATAAGGGCACTGTGGCGATAAAGGCAGAGGGGGTAAAGTCTGTGGTAAAATGGAGCAATCAGAGGACACTGTCCCAGTAACCATCCTTGCCTCAGCATCTTCATTTCAGCAGTCTGTCGCGCCACTAGAGGCCAGATAATTAAATTACATTAGCATAAGAATGCATAAATATGAAATAATTTTTCGGTGTCACTTTGCTCCAGAACTATCCACCCACCATCCCAATTAAAATTCACGAACCGGAGCGTCATGTGAGGCCCCTGCAGCCTGACTGCATGTTAACTGTCGGAAACGGCAGTGATTCCGTTGCGCTTGAGAGATAGATGCAAAAAATAAAGCATGTTAGAAAGTCAAAAGGCACCGCTTCTCTTGTCAAAAGCAGAGCCCAGACACTGGCCGATTTAATCTGAGGAGTAATATGCGAAGGTACACTTCATTACACCGTAAGCTGCCAAAACAAACAGCGGACCAGCTTTGTGTTGGTGGGCTGAAAAAAGCATTAATTGTGAACATTAATAGCTTCCGTGTCTCAGCTCTGACTCAACAGCAAAGGAATGTTTGTGTTTCACTGACAGCAAAGTGTTTTAATGCATTTAGCCACTGATGTCTAGACCTTACTTTCTCTGACATGTGATCTCAACGGGAGGATACAATGAATGATTAATCAGACAGGGTGCAATTCCAAAAATAATTGAAGCTTGGAGTATGTCAGCAAAGTACTGTTTGAGGAAGTATTACAAGGATGAGAAATGCCAAAGGCACGTTCCATCAGGTGCTGTACATTTTTAAGGATGCAAAGTCATGTTCAGCCCCAGATGTAGAGCACAAGGCAAGGACACTAATACTATATTGCATCTCATTATGGTAAAATGCAAAAATTAAGCTCTTTTGCAATGAAGATAATAATTGCAACAGGAAGATTTTCACATTTTTACAATCTTCTTTAAAAATAAGGGGTTTCTTCTGAGGTGTAAACGTAATACAGTAAAATAAAAATGTAATCCTTGTTTTGTATAGTATAATATCTAGTATAGTAAATGGTGAACTATGTGTTGTCTTAAACAGATTTACTGCACAACTGTGGTTATGGCCAGAAGTAATAGGATTGAAATATATAGTACTTGGTGCATGTATTTCAATATTTATGTTTCTTCATGTTCGATCAAGCTTTATTTTTCCAAATTTTTCGAAAAACTAAGGCAAAAAAGAAAGTAAAAAAATACAGCTGATCCCAGACTCTCATGCCCTTGATCTCCACAACTAGTGGAGACTTATATATTTAAACATTTTAACATACTGAAGAGATTAAGCAAATTGTGCAAATAAATGTTTAGTTTCATTTTGCAAATGGGATCACAGTACGTCCCTCTACTCATTAGGGGTGTGAGATGGCATGGAGCTTATCCGAGACTGCACAGGGCACGAGGCTATGGAACGCCCTGCACAGGGTGTGTGCGCAAACGCACGCACACACACACACACACACTCACACACACACACACACACACACACACACACACACACACACACACACACACACACACACACAGTAATACACTGTGAGGTACTTAGAGGAAACGTGCAACACAGGGAGAACACATGAACCCGGTGGCTGTGCATATCCGTTCAGTATTTTTCTTTTTTTGTATTTTTTATCGGTTTTCTTTTTTAAAAACAAAGGGAGGGTTTCGCTTTGAACATTAGTGTAACTGTGTATTTTTATATATTCATTCAATCAATTTTCATACCCGTTTGTCTTATGCAGGGTATTTATAGCACAGATGTGTAACTGCACTGTAATCTATGTTGTAAAACAGCCTCCGCATGTTTTCTGTGAAGATATGGTGGCATATCACTAGTGTAAGGCTATCTGGCTGTAATTTACTGACAGTAATACACAGGGCTCCCGTGGAGTGAAGCTGTAGTATCGTGTTATTATTCCATTGCCGTCTTATCTACAATTGTATTGTCTTGTGAAGGTGCACCGTCCATGCCACTCTCAACAGCAAAATCTGCAAGGACCACACATTTAAATGTACAATTATTTAAATTTATGTATCTCTCAAGACACGTAAATGATGTGTGGGAGGTAAAGACTGGTTTATATAAAAGCAGCTTGAAATTACTGTTTATTATATTACTATATGTAAGGCCTCAATACAGTATGAGTGTGCAATTGACAAAGAGGGTTACCAGGCATTAGCAGGAAAGAGCGTAACTCAATGCTCAATTTGTGTATAGTCGATATTGATATGTGTCTGACAGCCTAGTATTGACAGTAAGGTAAACACTTACTAGTGTGTACTCATCTGCTATAGACAGCTGATTACTCACTCATCAGTGTGTGACTGCGTCAGTGTGTTTTGGTTGGGATGGCTGATTCCTCGCTTGTCTCATGGATTTGCCAAGTGTTTGTACAAGGAGCTGAACTGAGGGTTCATTTGAACCTGCGCTGCCAGACATAGCATGGCGCTAAGCTAAAGGTTTACCTTACTCCAATGGGCTTCAGGATTCTTGGAAGTCAGCCACACTGTTGCCTTAATACCTGGGGTTGACAACATTCTAACAGTGTAGCCTGTGTATTTGTGATGTACTTACACATGGTTATTTGGTCTGGACAATTTATTCCTCAGCGTGCAACACAGAAATGCTACTGCATGATATTTATAGGGGAAGCAGACAAGCAGGGCATAAACTGTAAAACGTCCTTTTGTCTTCAAGTGGGAAATACGACAATGTGTTTATCTACTATTGGACCGTGGTACTGAGCTTGTAATATTATATTACTGCATATATTATTCACTTACACGTATTAACATACATAACATGATAATTCAGTTGTTGCACAGGGGCACTAGTCCCAATGTTTTTGCCTTAAATTATTTAATTTAACAAAATGGAACCCATCCATCCAGCTTGTCCTCCTAGGTTGCGGGGGGTCCGGAGCCTATCCCGGAAGCAACGGGCATGAGGCAGGGAACAACCCTGGACAGGGAGCCAGCCCATCACAGGACACAGTCACACACCATTCACGCACACATGCACATCTATGGGCAATTTAGTAACTCTAATCAGCCTCAACATGTCTTTGGACTGTGGGGGGAAACTGGAGTACCCGGAGGAAACCCCACAACAACACGGGGAGAACATGCAAACGCCACACACATGTAACCAAGGTGGAGACACGAACCCAGGTCCCAGAGGTGTGAGGTAACAGCGCTAACCACTGCACCACCATGCCGCCCCCCAAAATGGAACCAACAGCATCATATTTACTTTGCAAGACATAGGTACTATGCAGAACAGGTGCACCACAGAGACATCTGGAAGTAACTCCTGCATGGTCACTACATGTCCGCTAAATCCTATTTTTTTCTCACTTCAGATGTGATATTTCAATCAATGCTGAAATTTTGGATTTCTGAGTATACGCCTTCCCAGTGATCTCTTGGATATCATCGCCAATATGATTCACACTGGTTGCGACACAAAGGGTCAGAATATCGAGAACAAGTTTAATGGTGACCAATGGCCTATCTAGTGATTTTGATATTAGGTTTTTAGGAATAAATCAAGAGTCCCCAAGAGAACTTCAAAGATCATTCTACAAATAATAATCATCTCCACAGAAATCATATTTTCATGGCTACCATCGCTAGGGAAAGCCCCTGAAATGTAATATCTAATATCATTTAATATCATTCATGATAGTCTTTTTATTCATTAATTGTCAATTATTTATTAATTCATCATGTCCATGCAATATTTTCAAGGCATAAGGTAACAATGTATCGACTTTTCTCTGACTCACACCCCTGCTTCCTGCTTACTCTTTCAGTTCCGGCAATCTGCGTCGTCCTCAGCAACTGAGACAAGGAAGTAAGGTTGTGTCGAGTCAACTGAACCTCCCTGTGAAACAGTCAAAAATCAATTTTGTGAAAAAAAATAAAAAATAAAAATCACCATGCAAGCCAGTTGCTCTTTGGGGTGTCGTCACTACTGTGGCGCTAAGCTGGTTACAGCCCATTACCCACACTTTGTTATAATAGCATTAACCAGGAACAGGCACGCAGGCATGCACTGGGGGTAAAATGTATCAGGTTTTAATCCTTAATCCAGGAATTTTTCCTCTGTCATTTGGTTAATGGTATTACAAGAAAAAAAAACATCACTAAAACCATAAACACCTTGTTAAAGCACACCACAGGGAAACCAGCAAAGGCATTCACCGTCATCTACATCCACATCACATTCATACTCCTATCCACAGGGCAGTGTTGCCAAGATACACTGGTCATAGTGTCGGTGCATCTAACAGTGGTAATTACTGTATTGCTGTACATTGTGCTTATTTATTCATTTGCACACTACTTTTTAATAATAAGTTCTGTATTTACCCTTTTTGTATACGTCCAATATTTGCAGTATTTGCTTGATGCTGTTGTGGGACTTGAAACATGCAAGTTTCTCACTCACCACTGTCACGTGTTAAGTGACAGTGTGATCCGATTTGGAAATCACAGACATGACCTCACAGAAATCCTTCACATTCCTTTGAATTTTCAGCAAAACACATGAGATCTCCACTGCTCACATGTCCCATTACACCTCTTATGTCCAATGTTCCTGTATTAAAGCCAGAGGATTACTGCAATAACACTGCATTCACTCGCATCTAAACAAAAAGGTTTGGGGCAGCAGAAAAACAAAAACAATCCAACACAAAAACCTCTCTCTGCTATTACACATGGATATAAAAATACTAGCAGAGTTGGAAGAATTTGTATCTGTGAATTGCGTGACAAAAATTCATTCCCGTGGGCTTGTGTCTGTATGTGTGTCCAACCGACACCAACCGTATAACAGATGTAAATATGATGTAATGTGTATCCACACGTATGACCTTCATGTTTCTGATTGAGACAAGTAGGTGTGTGCATTTATCTTTTGTAATTAGATTACAATTCAGCGACATACAAATTTCAGCAGGCTACATAAAGTCTGTGAAGCGCACTTGTGTGTTTGTCTATCAAAGAGCCAAGGGAGTGTGTAGCAGAGGGTGTGTTTATGCACTACACACTACGCGGTGAATCCTCGGCCTAGCAGCAGCTTGCCGTTCTGGCACCGCTCCAGCTCTGGGATAAGAGCGTGCCTTGGCTCAGGTCATACAGATTTCCACGATGCATACTGGCTCCACTGCCAAACGCAAGCCAGCTGTTCCTGTCCAGTCCCTCCCGGGTGAGTACGGAGCCATTTCTGACAAGCCGGTCGCTGGGGAGATGCCACTGTCAAGCACTGGACTCACAGTCAAGTGCAGTTTAACTTCACTCACAGAACACTGTTTGCTACGTGTGTGACACGGATCAGGGGCTCACCTTCTGCTGCTCTGATTTACCTAGCCAGCCCAGCTATCCTGACACCCCTCTTTAAACCTTAAAGTTAAAACTAACCATTAGAAATCACATCATTGCAGTGCCATTGAAATTTGGTATTCATTTTGCATGCTCAGTTTTTTGTAAAATTATTATGTGTTGCGCGGACATGATTCAATTGGCAGGTCCAAGACCTGAACATTTCTAAAGGCACTTTCAAAACACTTTTCCTACAGATCATCCAACACAGTTGATGTATAATGTAACTCTGAACACCAGGACATGAAGCGCTTGTTTTCCCCCGCATTGTACTGGATTATGGATTTGGCTCTTGAGTCTGGATTAATGAGCAGGCAATAAAGAAGATTAAATTGTTGTGGATCCATGTAGCACTGTAGGTAAAACTTTCGGCTGAAAAAAAGGGCAGAAGGATTTCAGTGGAATACCTCCATTCTTGTTCTGTCCCTAACCTTGTGAAGAATAAAATCGAATGAAGGCTTGATGGTAGGGCACCAGGGTGTGCTTGTGATGCTATAAAATCATGCCCCAGCATGTCTCGCTAGTCATTAGTGCCGGTATCGATGTAGTATGCCAGTGTGGAATTGGCACCCATGGTTTTAGCTCTCTGATGCAGACACGAGACAGAGGACTGACGATGGCAGGCCGGATCTGGCAAATTAGTGGCTGAAGTGGGTTTATGAAGGCCAAAGACAGAGGAAAGCAGTATATCAATGTGACAAATTCAAATGAACACATGTCTGTGCACATGCTTACAAGTGTAGGCCTGGGTCAAGACCAGGACCCGGTAACATGCAGTTGGCGTGCATGACTACTCTGCATCTGCTCAGGGTGATCCATTCATAGCTTGCCTGTGTACATCACCACCTGTAAACAGTGCGAACGAGAGGGAAGGGAACTGTGAAGGCTGCCAGCGGCATCACAGCCACCGAACGCCACGCGCTCCAACCACAGCAAGCATCACAGCGCACAGCCAGGGGTGTGATGATAACAGGAGGTGGTGTGGTGAAGGACAGTCGGAGCAAGATTTATGGTCAGTACATGGGGAATTTATAGAAGTATCTCATCTTTGCCTTGAACTGCCACATGTAATACTCATGTAGTGGAAAATATGGAAATGTCCCTTGATGCTGACTGGAGTGTTGTCAAATGGTCAGTATTAGCTGCCATTGTGTTTATGACGTGACGTTTTTGTCTGGCTTATATTTTTGCACAGCAATGCCAGTGGCTCAGTGAAAAATGTTGTGCATCTTAATAACCATTTAGGTCAGACCCTGAGGCTTTCACAATGACAATATTGGTGACTAACTACACAGGTGTTACAGAACTTTTTTTAAAATGAGATTACAAGCGTTTCCGAATGGAGCAAAGTTATCTGTATATACAATAAAATTGTGAGCTGAATTGCATTTTACGTAAAATAATTTCACCTGGCATAGTTTGTTTCATTAATGTAGTTCTAGAAAATGCCATCCCTTTTCAAAACAGACAATTTCTCAACTTAACTGTTGATGCCAATAATATATAATTTCTGGATTCTTTGGGCTCACAAATCTGGAAAAGATACAATATACATTAGCATCCTCCAGCCAAAAAGTGCAGCCCGGCTTCAACCAAGGTGACTATGTAGCAACTTTCAGCTGTGTTGGCTCACTAAAGACGTCGCGGATAATGATTTCAAGCCCATTGTAAAATAAGGACTGACTTTGATGAGCACTAATGTGCTGGCTAACCGTCAAGCTTGCTCCCCAGTGGAAATGGGCAGGGGGCAGCTTCTGTGATCCTGCATGCCAGCACTGCCTGGGAACCCTGCTGAGGAATATAGATGTCCTGCTCAATTTGAACCTGCTGAAGACACGGGCTTGTGCTGTAAGCTCTCTGAGCTGCACACTCCCCCCATGCCTAAGGCTAAATTCCATTAATTAGGCATTATAAGCTTTATTTCAGAGATTTTTTGTAGCATTGTCTTTATTCTGCCTGCTTTTTCAGGACTGTTGGGGCACTGGAGATACAAAAAAGTTCAGTTTTAAATACCTGTCTAAAACTAATCCTTTTTGTTTTCTTCATAAAAAAGGGAGGCACCTTTGACATGACAGTTTATTAAATTGTCATAATTGGCATTTATTTATACCCTACAGCTTTGCACCATTCCCACTATTAGAATGATATATTCATCGCCTGTATTACTTTTTGTAGTATTGGGTTTGATAGGAAATTGAGCTTTCAAAATATAAAATGTGCAGTGGGACCCTTTAGTCAATAACACATAATAGTACAGCCGTTTACAATGCTGCGCTCATTAATTGATGGATGGCAGCCAAGAATACCTATAGTGGGTTATTAGGAAAAGAAAATTCCCTGAGCTTGCAAATTTTACTCTTCATTAAAACCAAAACAAATCAGAACAAAAATATCTTCTGGTGACATCAGAGGAATATATAATATATATATATATATATATATATACAGTATATATATTTTAATGAAACAAGGAAGATTTTGCTGTAGATGCAGTAATTATGACCTTTCTAGTCGCTTGTGACCCTTGCTGTAATATGAGACAGATCTGTTGTGATGCATGCATGCAGATTCGTATGCAGTACACTTATGTTTAAAAAAAAGCCCATCACAGTGATTATGCTTCCTTTTTACCTTTTGGTAACTTGTTTAAAGTAATTAAAATCCTCTCAGAGACACACACACCCACCACAGCAGAGGACATATGGGTGGATGATCACTATATTGTCAACATCAGCACAAGTGTATGTTGTAGCCTCAGTTAAGGGGAAAAAAAACCTTCTCGTTTTTTTTTACATAGTATAAATCGATTTCCATGTTGAATTGGGTCACTGAAGATGTATATTTACAAAGTAATTAAGGGCTATCTTTTTGAGGGAACATTACACTCCAATTTTACAACACTTAGCTCCATTTCAATTTTCCATCTCACTGCTGCATAGGAGCACATTCTTATCCGATTCACTTTATGCTATGGGGCATAGGAAATTACTGTTTATCCTTGGACATGTTTAATTTAGCATTTAGCTAAAATCCAGCACAAAGAGCCCCTAAGACATACTGCTCACTGAAACATGAAGAACCTTCACCTGACATGAGTGTCAGGTCTGGACAAAGAGCACAGAATCTCATTGTTGATATTTCTGTTAGCTTCACCAAGCACACACAACCCATCCGTGATGAGATGAGGGCACCGACGGTGCTCAATACCCATTTTCCACTGAAATTTGCATTCTCCCAGTGCACACTTGGGCTGTTATGGCCAAGTCTGTGTTCCACCCTGAATGGACGCCTGCTGTATTGAACCACCTTGACTTTATAGCGCTTGACAACAGTGAGTAAATAATCGTAAGAATAAGAAGAAGATTGAGATATAAGTTGTGTCATGATATCAGGTTCTAAAAACTCTGGTAAGTGTCTTTAAGTTTGTTTGAAGAATCTGTACCCCCTTCCCCTAAATAACAACTAAAATGTCTATTCATTTCACACTAATTAAAAAGCTCATTAAGGATCCCATGGTACTCTTATCAAAGAGTAGGGCTTTCATAGGTGGTACCAAGGTTTCCTACTCTGCCATCCAAACTGCAGTTGGCTGCAAACACAATTCTTTGCATCCATCCTCCGATTTGTGTCACACTAAATGATGAATGGTTTCTCACTTGACCTTCCTATTTAATTAAAGGTTATATAATTAAAATAAATCCTCACCCACACCTAATTAGTGGACACCCAATGCTATTCACTACAAAGGTTACTTCTATTAATTGAGATTACAATCTTGCGTTTTGGGCCTGCCTTAAAGAAACATCTTTCTACACATTCCTAATTATTTTTTATGATATGTGTTGCTGCTTGTTGAACAACTTTATGAACAAAAGCAGATAATATATTTTATACTAATTTGTCATTTGTTTTTCTAATGGCTTCCCTGATAAACATCATCATATTACTGCACGCAAAGGTTAAATGTCTGTTTTCAATTATTTATAATTCTTTCATTTCTAATTTTACAGTCAGTGCACATGACATTTAACAACCTTGCAGGAATGGACAGCAATTACTGACAGTGCAGAAAGTAAAAAGTGAAAAGCACATCACCCCCCCCAGCCCCTCCACCCCCCCTTAATGACACAATAGGAAATCAGAGGAGCGCTTTACCTTGGCAGATGATTTCCCAGAGGTTTAGCTTTATCACCCACTTGCAAAAAATAAAAAAGCCCAACTTTTTCCTGTTTTTTTTTAAATGTAAGGACATAGCTACCTAGCAAGACAGGATTTATAAACAGTTAAGGAGCTGTGTTTTCATATTGACATTTTCTCAGCGAGGTAAATCTTTGTGCCCTCGATCGAGAGGTCGCCGGTCTGAGCCTCATGTCCGAGGGGTCCTTGAGCGTGGCCCTTAACCGCCAGCCCCATGGGCGCCGCTGCAGGAGGCTGCCCTTCGCTGCCAAGCTCGCTCTCACCTACATGTGTGTCACTGAGAGCAAGATGGGGGAGGTGAAAAGTGAATTTTCCCACAGGGATCAATAAAGTGTCAATATCATTATTATTATTGCTTATTAATGCAAAAAAAAAAAATATGGAAGCGGCTGATTTTTCGTGGCTGATTTTGATATCAGTAATGTAACAAGTCCTTCTCATCTTTCAATACAAATGCTCCTCAATTCAGTCCCATAAAGGGGGAGAAGGTTTCAGCTGGAATTAAATGGTTTTTCTTCTGCCTTCTCTAAAATAGATCTCCCTGCTGATTTTGTGCCCAGCAGATTCTCTAACTGGTGTAGCAGAAGACGTGGATCTTATCCGGGCGACTCCGAAGAACAGCAGGGGTGGGTAGGGAGTGGTTGCCAGAGGGGCTCTCATGGCAAGAGAGCATAACAGGATGGTGAACAGTATTCAAAAGCACCCAGGAGTGAGGAGGAGGAGGGGGACCAGGCTCACAGGGCAGGCTGGGTATCAAAGCGTGAACCACACTTGGAACTTGGCCTCAGTAAAGGAAGTCGAACTGGATGAAGCTGGCAGAGCCAAAATGAGTGGAAAAATGGGACATCTCCGGCAGGAGAAGTAGAATATGGGGCAGGAGGAAAAGAAAAAAATAAACTGCTGGTTTTTAATTACCAAGTTTAGAAAAAAAAAAAAATTCAAAGGAAACAAATGTCAAAAATCAGGTAGTAAACCTGAGAGTCACAGAAACACACAATCTGGTAAAATGATCTGTTGAAGGGAACCTCACCATATGGGGTTATCAGTCACATTACTCAACATCACTTAACAGCCTTATCTATAATGACTTTGCGCTTTCATTCGTGGGCTGTGCATGTTTAATAGCTGGATATTATAAAGGAGTTTCAGGATAAGCATTTGGCTTAGCGTTGTATAACAGGGCGGTCCCTTGTGGGACGGCCAACTTTGCATTTACAGTCCTAATGAGGAAACAAACAGCGACGGACACAGTGGAATCACACTGGACTCAAATAAAACCGAAACAGGGTTTCTGTGTGACTGCTCTGTAGTCTGATTCAAAGGGAGGAGAGTCGGGACTCACAGTAAATAATAATTATAGAGACAGGGACAAGTAAGACATGGCACAAAGAGTCTCTGAGCTCAAAAAGTGTGACTAGAGGGTGGCAGGGTGTCTCAAGTGTCATCGTTACATGTATTTAAGGGGCACTGAACATCTTACCCAACATTTGGGGGAGGCAAACAACAGTGCAGGTCATGACTACAATTTATGATTCAGTTGTTGTAATATAAGTATGAAGTAAGTAATTTATTTGATTGAGGGAACTGTGAGGAATGTGCAAACAACAATAATAATACAATGGAAAAGTGATACTTCATTAACCCCCATGAGTAAATTCTCTTTTCGCTGTACTCATCTTGCTCTCCGTGTGACACACATGCAATCAAGCCTGGTGGTCACAGAGGGTTAGCCCAGGAAGCTGGGGGTTAAGGGCTTACTCAAGAGCTCAAACACACATGAACTTTTCTGCTAAGGCCAGGTTTGTACCAACACCTTCTGGTCACAAACACAGAGGCATAGTCTGCGGAGTCACACACCACCCCCAAAGAACTCTAACCCTGAAGGGACTTAAACCCTCAACCTTCTGGTTTGAAATTAGACACCTTATCCATTAGGCCACCCGGTCAACAGAAGCTGAGCTGAGAAAGTACATGTAGTACATTGACAATATAGCATGCTGCAATATGATGGGTATGCAGTGGGTGAACAGAGAGGTTACAGCATGCTGCAATACGATGGGTATGCAGTGGGTGAACAGAGACAAGTTACAGCATGTTGCAATACGATAGGTATGCAGTGGGTGAACAGAGACAGGTTACAGCACACAGCAAAATGATGGGTATGCAGTGGGTGAACAGAGACAGG